>CM060962.1:74365475-74422975 GCA_030765045.1 Tenodera sinensis | reverse complement strand
CAAATGTAAATGTGTTTTGGCTCCCTTACCAAAATTTGAAGCATTTCTGCATCATATACTTCTCGTCCAAATGCTTCATGTTCCTCACTCTTCCTCTTCAAGTTCCTTTTCTTGATTCTAGCCTCTCTGGTCAATTCTTGAGCAAATTTTTGGGCAATTATAAATTTATAGCAAATTTAATATCCATGCTGATACTAGTATTCCAGAGGGGCATGACAGAGCTGATGCCATATTTGAATCCCCATTTAAAGGGACTGAATATTAAGAATACACATTCACACGAAATACTGTCCTTAAAAAAGGCAGAACCAAACGCAAATGGAGTGACACCTTCAGCGAAGGTTGATGAGCGAAAATATAATTTCATAAAATAAATTCTCATTGTAATAGAATAAGGGAAGCAATGAAGTAGGATCAACAATCACTTGATTTATGGAGACGATAGTCTAGTAGAGTAATTACAAAATAAGAGGAATATATTGCATCAAGATAACGTGTGTAAATTATTCTATATAGGGACTTTGTTTCCTGCTACCAAAGGAGATCGTTAGGTAATTAGCAGAGTACGAGAGGGTAGGTCATTAGGGACCAAGTATAAATTCGAAGAATTGGGCGCGTTGGGCAACCCCGGGTGATTTGGTGGTTACACAGAATAAGCAGAAGTGAAAGGAGAATATTGGTGAGTAGCTTCGAAGTAGATGGATCTCTAGGAATTAAAATAATAGGGCACTTCTCCGACAGCTAGCTTGTGGGGGAGACATTGGCCACCCCTATGTGTGGCGTGGTAGCTAGAGCAGTGACGAGCGTAGAAGCCACACGTAACTTGGTCTATAGCTGCGAGTTCGCAACACTCATTTGGGTTCTTCTGCAACAGTCGTGGTGTTATTCAGTTGTTTGCCTATAACGTGGAGAATTATGTTCCAGTATATAGTTACAAGTTCTACCAAAAATATTCAGTTTCTATTATACTACACTGGCCGGCAACTTCTCAGTGACTGTGAATTTAAGAATTCATTAAGGATTATATACAACGAGTCCAATAAACACTCACGCATACCCTGGGTTAGGAATCTCATCGCTCGAGTGAAGCCGGGTACAACAACGAGCAGGTAATACTCATGCAGACTGGGCTGTTGAGCTACGTAAGCAGAAAACCCCTGCCCTTAAAGGATTTGATCGGCTTATTTCATTTCATTCATATGAATGTATAACCATGAACCAGAATACCTATAAATACAGTTTTATAACTGTTCGTTTTCTGTTTCAGGTGTTCTGAACATAATACTCATATAACTCCATCACATTCCTCTAAGATACAGTAACAATGATGAACCTGACGGAGTACATTCCAGACCATCATTATTTTGGATGGCCGGATTTTACTGTATTTGGACTGACTTTACTGTTTTCTACTTTTATTGGAGTTTACATCGGCTGTGGGAAAAATAAGCAAGAAAGCAGGGTTGATTACCTTTTTGCAGGAAAGTCTATGCACACATTACCTGTTGCAGTATCGCTTGTTGTAAGGTAAGTATACATGTTAGAAATACTTTATTAAGGATACTCTTTAGAACGCCACATTAATCGCATGCGTTACTAACTCGTTGCATTTTATAACTCCATAAACAGTGAATTAGGGTGGGCCATTGTGAGTATACTGACCGTCTTTCAGGCCTACCACGGATGTATTCTGTAACTAATGAATTAAAAATAAGGACACAAGCAGTTTCTTAAGGTTTTGAGAAGCCATGAATTTCATTGACACTTGCGAAAACGACCCAGTCCCACGAAAAGGTCCATTTATTGTTTATGGGTATATTATTAAGAATTAATCATCTAGTTTCATAAGGTGTATATGGTGTCTATTATTGATGACTAAAACAATTTTATAAGAATTTTTAAGTGTGACTGTGTACATGCAAATCGTTTTCAAATTTGGCAAGCACCCAAAAACAGCGTATCAAAATGTTGGCAGAGATTTTATTCGTGAGTTATAATTGAAGGAACTTAGCTATAATATATAATTAACACACTAAAGTTTTTGGGAAAAAGTGTTTATCAAGATTTTTTTTGTATTTTTTTTTCTAATTTTTACAATTAGTTAAACTTAAAATGTTTCCTACAATGCAACTTAAGTTATGAAATGTTTGAGATGGTCTCTCCAAATGTGCCAATGGAAGTTATTACAGGATATCTCATAAAATGCATATTATATTTGGCTAAGCTCATTGGAAATAAGTACAGTTGTGGAGGAAATTATTATACACATTAAGAGAACATAATATTTCTAAGTCCCACTTCGTACTGCAGTGCGGCTTGCACAAATCGATATCTCCAACATGGTTTATTAACAGTCTCTGTTATGGTTTGTAGAACACACAAATGGGTTGTATCTTGAATCGTGACTCGCATTTGTATTTTTCCCTGATAAAGAAGGACGGTGGGAAACTATTGCTATCCACCCTATCCTTCGTTAGCCGATGCATCAGCTGAACGCAGAATTATATCTCTGAGCTGCTATGATCAGTGGTATTATACACATAGGAGGAGCAACCAAAAGCCACTAGACGAAAACAGCCAATGCCCTGAACCCTAAACTACAAATTACCCCAAATACGACAAAGAAGTCATGTTACCATAAAAACCATGGCTGCTACTAAAGTGCCTCGTATTAACTGGATGTGGCGACAGACATTCCCAAGAAACGCACACGCATTCAAACCTCGGTGGTGCTGTATACTTTTGTTCCAGTTTATTTCTTCTATCATCGATATCTACCTCAAATTCTTAAGGATACCCATCTGTGTAAAAAGGCTAAAAATTTCAAAAATTGTCAAAAATGGATTTTTGTTATATCAAATAGTTTAAATCTTCTGCTTTATTTTTATATGCTTTTTATAGCCTTACGGCCTTTTTAACTATGTCACGTGGCCGCCTAACTGATTGCTTGTAAGTGGTCATGTCCATTTAAATCTATACACTTCCATTATTCTTGCTATGACTTCAAACTTAGCTTTTCCATGTTTTTATTTTTAACACCATTTGCTCTTTAAAATGCTCCACACGATGCAATTTTCAGTACTTATGCATGAAATTTAGTGTACCTGCTTAGAAATAACATTAAAAAGAAATGATGAGATAATTTGCTCATAACGTGAATGACTACTGAGTAATTAAATATTAAAGTTCACATTTCAAAATTTAAATAAAAAAATAATGAATTTAAACTTTAAAATTTATTTTTATCCAAACTAATAACAAGATTAAGAAATTATCTCATCAATTTGCTAACATTCTATTACAGGACATAGCTGAAAATTATCAAGTCTTTCAACTCAAAATTGCATCATGGGGAACCATTTATACAAATATTTAAAAAAATATAATAAAATATTAATATGTTAGCAATTAATCTGAGTAAATGTATGAAATTTAGCACAGTTACTCCTCACTATACAGTGATTGTTGTGTTAAAATTTCAAATCAATCCAACAAAAACTGTAGATTTTCAAAATTTCACAGATGGGTATCCTTAACTTAAACTCTTCTTGATTTTCAACAATACTTGTTACAAATTTAGTGTTAGATAAATGCACATATATCTATATCACAGTCAACGCTTCCAGCTACTGGTGATACACTTACATTTTGTCATGATTTTGTTTTCTTTCTATTTGTGTTGTTCACACACTTGCTCTTAGTCAAAAAGATTGAAAATAATGTCAGTAGTTTGAAACAGTAGCTGAAGTTAAGTAGAACAAAATGTAGGGAAAACATGGAATTGTTAGCCCATAATTTGTCCTATAAATCAGAGAAAAGTGGAAGCAGGATAGAAAATTTGGTAAACGGAATCAAACAAGGATAGGAAAACGTAATAAAAGGAATAGGACATATATAGCTAAAGAATTGTATGAGTTTAGGAGGCAGCAGGATGAGAGCAATTAGAGAAACAAAATATGGATATGGAAAAGATAGAAGATAAAATGAGACAGGAAATTGTGGTAGAGTTGTAGTAGAGATGGGGTTAGAGGCAAATCGACGAACTTGTTATTATGCTGTAACACACAAAAACCACGATTTTCGTTGGAAAGGGACTGTGCCCAAGTAGTCACAACAATTTTGGCCAGCATTTAAACCAAAGCAGCAATTTTAGGAAACAATTTCGTGACTACAAATTTGGGCCAGATACCACAAGTAACCGCTCCCATAAATGTGACGGAGGATACACATACATCAACAATGGACTTTTTTGTCCAGAGTGAAACGATTGAGAATAATGAAGCAAAAAGATCAATATTAAAATATAATCCTTCAATCAAACTGTTTTAAATAGTGCTAAGTTAAATTAAAGAGCTTGTTATAAGTTTGGACAGTGATATAAGCCTTGGTTGCGGCCGCGCCGTAGCCCAGTGGTTAAACCATTCGCTTCTTACCAAACCGGTCCGGATTCGATCCCAGGCAACCCAATGTGGGATTATTGGTTGGCGAAGCGGCACTGGGTTGGGTTTCCTCCGGATTCTCCGGTTTCCCCCACCATCTAATTCCGCCGGTGCTCCATCTTTATAACACGTTTCATCAGTGTCGCCGCCTGTGGTGCCGTAGTAGTAAAAGCGGGCATTAAACACTACAAAAAAGGCCTTGGCCGGTTTTTCGTTGTGTTTGGTCGTTGCTCAGGATCTCGGTTCTCATTTACGACGTATTCCGCCAAATATCCATGAAACGTTTTAAATATGAAACCCAAGAACTATATTTCGGTGAATTAAAATACTGCATCAAAGGTTTATTTGGTTACAGAAATGAAGCTACATGATATCATTGAATTCATTTTGCCTTTATCTAAAATTAACGTTTTTAAACCTTTTTTCAAATAGTCCTGGTGAGATGAAGAAAATAAGGAAATAAATGTGTGATCAATAGCTAAAACTAAGCCCCGGCACTACAGCCCATGAAGAGCCAAGCCTTACCACCCAACCGCTGCATCCACCACCTCGGCCCACTACAGGTGACATTGGTGGGGTGCAGTAGTGGAGGGTGGTACGTGGTCAGCGTCCCGATACCTCCCGGCCAGTTATGCGGTCTTCACGACCTGGGGCCGCTACTTTTCTATCAAGTAGCTCCTCAATTGGTCCCCCGGGACCAACGAGGCTGTGTGTACCCCAGGCCAGACCTACCAGATAAAATCCCCATGCTGGTACCGGGGATCAAACCTGGGTCCTCCACGCCAGAGGCAAGCGCGCTACCGACTGCGCTACGGAGGCGGTCGTGAGCAATATCACGTACTGAAAAATGGTATATTTTGTATTTATAGATTTTCAATGTACTTTCTCTCCAAGATAGCTGTTGTATCCATACGAACCATGGCTTAACTGTTCATTTTTGTCATAGAGAAACTATGGCTTACGGTTTTGCACTATTTGCCCTGTAACATATTTTACAGTTGCATATTTATTTATCGTTTGCAGCAGGTTCTTCTTGAAACAAAGCCATTCTTTAGACTTTCAATATAAATAGAATAATAGACAACATAGAATTTCAGGCACAAAGGGTTATTTTCTTTGAGTCCTTAATGCTGTTTTTAATGTCTTTGACAAACCAGCGTTTATTTTAACTAATTAGTAAACAATAATCTCTATTTAGATCTTCTACAGGGCACTGCGACAGAGACGTTTGAAGCACAATATAATGTATTTACACTCACATTAGTTAATTGTGTCTGTGTTTCAGCCACTTCTCGGGCATTACCTTAGTCGGAGTACCAGCAGAAGTGTATATGCATGGGACGTTATATTGGCTTGTTAACGTTTCCTCCATAATAGTCACTGTTATAATCGGCTTTGTTTACCTTCCTCTCTTCTATGACTTGCAGCTCACATCAACTTATGAGGTAAGGGCACTATAAGTCTAAAAGCTCAATATAATTGTAGTGTACTCTAACTTATAAATACACTTTAGTGGTTTTCTTTCCTTTGCGCCAGAAGTTCCTATGTTCCCAATGTTAAATTAATCATATTCTCTTGGGAAAATTGATGGGAAAACGTTTATGAAACCTTTGTGGCTTATTTTGTGTCTTTACATCTGTGGCCCCACAACAAAATCTTGGACATTTAAGGTGAAAATTCTAAATCCTACAGTTTTAAGCGATTTTTCCAAACGTTTGTCACTTGCTGCTCTAAAATAATTAATGTCATGGAATAAATTTCATGCAGATATCGTTAATAGTTTTGAAGAAATACATTTAATTACTGTTATATCTTAATTGATCAAAGTGTCACACGATGCAAAAATTATTATTTTTAAAAAAATAAGAATATAAATACATGACTTGAATACTTATGATGAAAATTGGCATATAGAATTTTTGTTACTCTTCTAGCTGTTACACAAAAGTATTAAAAATGTATGTAATATGTTTTTCACAATTATGCTACTTATTCAAATTAATCACGTGATATCTTGGGTAATTTAAAAGTGCAACAAAAATCATAGTCCACTTTGTTTTGGTTATGCTAAGTGAATTTTCACTGAAAACTTGAATAAGTTGGTTACAGGCTGCATTATGTGGACATTTGTTTCTATGCAAAAGTGTAGTAAAGTTTAAAGTTGGGAAAACGACGTTTTAACGTTTAAAATCGCATAAGACCGTGTGCATATGAACATTTTAATGGTCACGTGACGGCGTTCAAAAGGCTCTAAGGGTAGAAGGCGTAATGAATAATTGAAGCTAAAGGTTCAAGAATTTTGTGGGCACAAAAACAAAGAAAACAAAAAAAATTGAACTTTTTAAAAAGTTTGACGAAAATTCACAATATGGGTAACCTTAAGGTAACAGAAAAATGTGTGGAGCATGAACATGAATGTCATATGTAGCAGAGCACCCAGGGTATATCAGAAATCTTCTATGAACCTATTTACTGATTTAGGGATGCATGTTTACCTCACATTTATCAACAGTAAAGCCAGATTCTTTTAAAGCGTCATTAGTCAACAAAAATGATAAGGATATACCCATCCATGAAACTTCTAAAATCTAAAATTTAAGCACAGTTTACTTTTTTTAAAGAAATGGTAAACTTCTTAAAGCAGGCAACTGAATGCAACTAACTTTTAAGTGTATTTTGCGGAAACAATTATTTAAATATTCACACCAGCTTCACATTCATAATCTCAAAGGCGAAATGGTGCATCACATTGTAAAGACTGAAAAAGATACACAGAATGTAGGTTTTTAAAACTTTTTAAGCGGTGGAGAGATTTAAATGAAACTCCTTTGATGCTACTGTGTGCATATACTATGGAACTGATAATAATTTTGCTCCTCTATTTGATGGGTTTTAGGAAAACCAATTATGAGTAAACACAAAAAAAAAAAATCGTGTGTATAATTTCAAAGGAAATGTATTATATTATTTATCTAAATAGGGGTATAGTTCTGGTCATTTCGATAAAAGAAAGCCCAAGCTTAAAATAAAAAAAAGAATAGAAATATGTTTTAAAATACTCAGTACATATATTGGGAAACGCAATGCTTTCGGCATTGTAAGGTGCCACATTTTTTATAATTACGTTAGGTATGTGAAAGTGAAGTTAAGTTCACGTTGCATGTAAAAGTGTGTATCTTCATAATGACTTCAATAATAACTGGGCATGGTTGAACCATACAGAGGAATTAATTATTGAATATCACCAGTTTTATATCTTTATAAAGCACCTCCCCTTAAGTAAGATTCATTTGAGATTTTAATTCAATAATCGATTATATTCCATAAGGATATCCACTTATTTAGATTTTTGAAAAATTGCTATGCAAGGTGAAATTATTTTAAACAAATGTATAATTACATTTTTAATAGTAAATTTTATAGAAAAGAAATGTTTATATCTAAAACTTCATTGTGTGAAACAATTTGAAAATGGGAATGTGCTGACTAATGAAAACCTGGCAAAAAAGGATTAAAAGTTATGGCACCAAATTAACAGTTTGTAAACTGATGCTGTTTAAAAAGCATTTAATGCATATAGAGGACAGGATATGTGTAATCCAACGTCTTGGTGTTTTAAATTTAAAACATATTTAAGCTTATGTTACATTACCTTTGTTATTTAGAATAAAGTAGAGGGTTGATGCAGGGACAGCTTGAATTCTCTATCGTTAATAACATGAGCGTTACACTTTTGAAATTATATATTTTCGGAAAACTCTACACCTATATTTTAGAAAAGCTAAGTAGGAGACAATTTGCTTTTATTGTGTTAGTAACAAGGAACAAAGGAGAAAAAATGTTGGAACGTGTTGGGGATAGTTTTTAATGGAAGCCGGAGTTCTGTAGCTTCTTGCTTTCATTGTACGACAAACAAAAGTCGCCCGTCTATTCAACTAGCAGATGCCAGGCGCGAGGCACAAGGTAGTAACGGTTAACCTCAGATTGTAGGAAAGTGTGAACGTTCATAACGTGTGAAGCACTGCAAATTGTTATGTAGCTTATTTATTTAAAATTGTACATAGTTATGAAGGGAGAAGCTATAAGAGGATGAAATGTGGGTAAACTAAGAAGGAATGCATATTAATAATGAATGGTTAGATTTTTCAAGTAAAATGAGTGTTAGTAAGGCACCAAAATAAATAAGGAAACTACCGGATGTTCCAAAACAGTAGGATATGGTATAAAAAGGGACGAATAAACGGATATGCGAGGACGCCATCTTAAACGAAAGCAAAAAAGTATTGGAGCAAACAAAATTAGCTTAACGGAATAAGATGTAATAGAGCAGAATGGGGTGCAACGAACCTTTCGTTCTTTCCTGTTTGAAACCAAGGTAAACAGTGACGATTCCCTACCAAATTTATCACTTCATATTTTCATATTTGTTTGATTGTGTATCCTTTTATATCTGTAAAATCCTATATCGGAATACTAAAATTGTAAAAAGAGATAAAGTGCAGCTGAAAATCAAATGTGTTAAAATAGCCTTAAATAGCAGTACAGATATTTCACTAATTAGTCATATAACATTCACCTGTGCACCAACGGTACGTATAGTACATGTGGCAACAGTGTGCTGCATTTAACCTGCACTGTCTCTTAAACGTGAGACGGGCTGTAGCTACCTGTCTTTTGGTAAATAATTCATTACAAGGTTTAATCGTCAGCCCCGGAGTCAAGTGAAACCTTTGAAAAGTATGTATATGTCTGTCCGTCTGTCCGTTCGTCCGTACGTACATAGGCGCATAGGGAGCCACGTACGTAGGTACGCGCATAGGTAGGTACTTATGTACGTACGAAGGTGGGTAGGCAAGATAGGTAAGGTAGGTACATAAGTATGAACGTATGTGTGGACGTATGTACACGACCAATGGATATGGCTTCGTTTTACGCGCAACGCATATTCTGACTCGGTGCGCATGCGCGTTTCAATGTTCGCGCAAAATTCGATGAGCTATGGCGATTCGGACCACACTTTACGAATTGCCCTCGTACCTCATCAGGACTGTTCCCCTTAACTGAGTGTTTCTGCTGGTTTTTCTCAGTGCTCACAACTGGGAAAAGCAGGAAGGGTATCTTAAACGTAGGCCTGGAACGATTCCTTCCAAACGTTACTTTCCCAATAATCAGCACATTTCATGTATTGTCAATCTTTATTGCTTGTGATGCGGTAAGAGATAAGCAGGGCTATAAATACTACAAAAATTGTTTTTATCAATACTTCTTCCACCCATTGCTTCCTACGGAAATGTCGACCTTCTCCATCACAAACCAATAAATTTGAATTTGTTTTTCTTACACTTAAGGATGCGCATCTGTGTAAAAAGTCTAAAAATTTGAAAAATTGCCAAAAATGGATTTTTGTTTTATCAAATAGTATAAATCGTCTGCTTTATTTTGATATGCTTTTTATAGCCATACAGCCTTTTTAGCTGTGTCACGTGGCCGTCTAACTGATTGCCTGTAAGTGGTCATGTCCATTTAAATCCATACACTTCCATTACCCTTGCTATGACTTCAAACTTAGTTTTTTCACGTTTTTATTTTTAGCACTGGTGGCTCTTTAAAATGCTCCACATGATGCAATTTTCAGTACTTATGCATGAAATTTGGTGTACCTGCTTAGAAATAACATTAAAAAGAAATGATGAGATAATTTTTTCATAACGTGAATAACTACTGAGTAATTACATATTAAAGTTTACATTTCGACATTTAAATGAAAGAAATAATGAATTTAAACTTTAAAATTTATTTTTATCCAAACTAATAACAAGATTAAGAAATTATCTCATCAATTTACTAACATTCTATTACAGGACATAACTGAAAATTATTAAGCGTTTCAAATCAAAATTGCATCATGGGGAACCATTTATACAAATATTAAAAAAAATATAATAAAATATTAATATGTTAGCAACTAGTCTGACTAAATGTATGAAATTTAGCACAGTTACTCCTCACTATACAGTGATTGTTGTGTTAAAATTTCAAAGCAATCCAATGAAAACTGTAAATTTTCAAAATTTCACAGATGGTATCCTTAATAAAATTATGTTGAATGTCATTTCAAAGAAATCCATACTGTTCCTGTAAGTGCCACTTAATGTGTAAAGCTGTTATAACTGCATTGGTTTGCTAATTTATAAAAAATACTGCTCTAAGTTGTGTTAAAACTTAATTTATATTTGTTACAGTACCTGGAGATACGTTTCAACAAAAGCGCCCGAGTCATGGCTTCTGTGCTGTTTACTATATCAGTTATTTTATACATTCCTTTAGCTGTTTACGTCCCAGCATTAGCATTAAGCTACGGTAAGTAAATGTTTAGTAAATATAACTTCTATTAGAGAAAAATAGCATTAGTAATAATCTAAGTGAGGAAAAGGTGCACCTATGTGGGAGGGGTAAGGAAATGTTATTAGAATGTCCAAAATGCTTAATACAGCAAATACTTTACCATTTATAAACTTAATGTGTATTTTTCTATAGCACAGATGTCGCCTACCTCATAAATGCAAACCTTCTAAACACCTGATAACTTTTAATGGGTTTTTTAGAAGTAAACCATGGTAAACTTCGCAGCACTTTTTAAACCTACTGTTTACTGTCAATAATTGAATTTCTCAACCTACCCTTTTATGTCGTTTTCTCTCTCTAAAATGAACATCACAACGTCCTACAAATAAAACACCACTAATGGCATATATTTTACGACATAATATCAAGTAACTTTTATTCAAGACCATTCTTTCTACAACATTTACATTTGGAGACATTGTACAATCTCAATTTAAATGGTCCAGCCTGTATGTGTATAAACATTGGCATCATAATTTGCATCCAAAACCAAACTTAAATTTTGAGAAAATTTCCTGAAAGTTTTAACTTGCAGCAACAGCGTTCTAATTTGTGTTAAATATTCACTCATATTATCCCAGAACGTGTACTATATCCCACAATTTGTTAATTAAGCAAGCAAAGTGCTTAGTGTAGACTACAGCAAACATTTACAGGGTAAATGAAAACCTTAGTTTCAATCATGAACTCAACATTATATACATAAGAAAACAAAGAGCTTGTATTAATCATTGGATTTCTCCTCTTTGTTGCTTTTACAAAGACTGTGCAAGCTTAATTTGTATTTAGCCTTATGCAGCACGCACTAATATTCTCCAAGCGGAATATGTTTTTGTAATTAGCTCCTTAATTAATTCTGACAGCGTGAGAGAATTAATGTAAAGGCCAAAACCTTTTCAATAACTAAATGTAATGTCGGCTCGAAAGCAACAGCTTTACTTAAGGTTGGACAAGCCATTGTGTTATTCATAACAATATTTGATTTGTTGACATGGTTACAGCTTTTGTGTTTTGTGCCTTCAAAGTGGACAAATTACAGGACAAATGGAATTGATATAAAGCACACAATGCTCTACAGGTTGATAGTAAAGGTATTATTATTAAAGATAAATTACTAAACATATCAGTTAATTGAGAATTGTTGAGTGCGAAATTTGAATCAGATTTTAAGAATTCAGTTATGTACCCAGGATTTGAAACTTTTTTTTTTTTTTTTTTTTTTTTTATTTTTATTATAAACCGACGCCCTACAACTGTGCTAACGTGGAGACGACTATCAATGATTACTGAACCACTCTCACTTGATTCACAACGTAAGAGAAAAACAAAGCGGGCATTTGAAACCTTAAAACGTAGCCAGAAACAAGAACATTTGTGATGCCTTATCCAAAGCACCGAATAAAATCAGTGAAAAATACTGTAGGACAACTTTTTGTCAACAACTTCAAGAGTCTATGCGCATTGTTTACCATAAATCACATCGGAAAATTAGAATATTCGTCCCTCGTTCCATACAGGTTCCCTATGGCAATGTTTGTTCACACAAAATATTTTCAGAAACTTTCCGAAGATAGGATCATCATTGAAAAATGTGACATAATATTTCTTTGTAGGTCGTGATTTGAAGAAGGTTTAAGTGACGTGTGTTTTGTTAAAAATAATTATAATGTTAATGGAGCTCGAAATTTAATTTTCGACTAAATTTTGCAAAGACGCACATTTTTATGTTCAAACATTGTAGAATCGGATTTTAAAATGTTTTCCACCATTGGTCGTTTCCCTCTGCTCCTGAGTACAAATGTTATCATTCAGGGGTTTTGCTAGATTTTATATACTATAATATTCCATTATAAAAATGTTGCCCGAAATAAATAAATACATTAATTAAGAATATAAATAAGTAAATAAACAGGCGCAAATGTGACCTCTGCGATTATTACTTGCAGATATTTCAAATTTGGAATGTCAGTTTATTGGACATTTACATACATACTAGGCCCTTAAAAATTACTTTCTGCTATAAATCTTATGGGAAAAAAAAATTTATAATAAATACATTAGATGAGTTTTTTTTTTTTGAAAAGTATAAAGCTTGGTAATTTGAGTTCGTATAACAAATTCTATTCCTAATATTCTTTTCTATGCTAGATGATATAATTAAAAATTACATAAAAGCACGAGAACAATAAAGGGATAAAAATTAATACACCACCATTGTGGAAATCTAGAATTACCACTTTAATCATTTATTTCACAATAATGTAGAGGTTTTAGTCATTACAATGCTATCAATATTTTTTAACATTTTATAACTTTAAAGTATATATTACAGTCTTTTGAGAGGTATTAGCAGAAAATGATAATGGATTCATCCAGATCTTATGCTTAATCAAACCTGTGAATTTTTTCTAGCACAGAACCACTAACATGTGAACTTAAATATCACTCATCTGAATTATTTGACTTAGATTGTGTATGTCATCTATTTTCTTCTAAATTTATTGATAATAGTGAACTGTTCCATATATGCAGCTAATTTGATTGGCAGGTAGTCCTTTCTTCATAGCCACAAAGTTATCAAATACAAAGATTTTATGTGTTTCAGACACTGAAATACTATCATACAAACATTTTATACGTTGATATTTTGAATGGTTGAATATTTTGGATGGTCTTCTTAAAATGGTGTTAAATAGGTTTTGAAATCCTTAATGAGATCTTGAGCCACAATGATAGCTTCAAACTTCTGTGAGACTAATATCTATCAATCTTCTGGAATGGAGACATACTTCTATTTTCTGCTTAATTTTACAATGTAAAGTAGAGATGTATGAAAGAATAATGTGCAGAGCCAACTATCGTATTCGGTATGAAGTACTTTAGTACTATTTCCACATCAATAAATGGAGCAGGTATTCTACTTGTAATTTGTACTCATAACTCAATTTCATAAAAAGTGCTCTTTATCCACGTGTCATTCTCATGCCTACAATTGTAGTCCGATCACAGTGGCCTTCGGAGTTACTGTTATAGTGAGAAATCTCAGCATGGTTGCACCAACACTTTTTGTCCCCTGTGTTTAATATGATGGAATAACAGATAGTAGTTGTAACGAAAGGATTAAAACTGTACAGTTTATAGCTCTTTAACATTATTTCCGCAAAGTTCTTCCTCGTACATGTCTGTCTTCAGAAGTGTGCATGTGTAAATATGCCACAAACCTCAAATTACATTGTACAGCCCGATATAGGATATAACAAGGACTATTAAAATGATAAAATTGATACTGTAGTAATTTAATTAGTATTAATTGATTGTATAACGTTTTAGGGGTATGTACACAACATTGTAAACTATAGCTTGTATTCCTCAAATGGGATATCGTCAATTACTTCATTTTTCCTTAAAAAGTGAACACTTTTCTGTTATACTTATGCTTTAACTGAACGCTACTCAGGTATCGCCGTAGAACAAAGACAATTCATGATTATTTAACTCAGTATTCCTTTATTTCCACCACATTTTGGAGTCTTACCTATATTTTTGTTCCAATACTTCTTTCCTCATTTGCCACTCAATTGCATGGCGTAAGAATGAAAAGTACACTGATTTTTGTGATGAATATTCTCTTAAATGTATTATTGTGTACAGTGTATCCTATTTGTATACCTATGGTTTAGTTATCAGCGATTCATATTAATTCTAGTAGAAAAAGATAATTTCATGTTTTATGAGTAAAACGTAAAGCAGTTTACAGAATGTTGTGTAAGCTAATACGTTTGAATTCATCTGAAATTAATGCATAAAAGGGATACAATACAAAATTGATAGAACCAACTTAATTATTGGTTTTCGGCAGCTGACATCATATCCTCAGATTGGTTTACTGATTGGATTTTTGTTTCAAAAAGAGATATTAATTTTCTCTCGTTAGTACCAAAGTTTCAATAATAATTTTGTACTCTCTAGGGAGATACAACGAATTAATTAACTGAAAAGTGACCGTTATAATTTCATATAAATATAATTAAATTGGGGATGTTTAGGTTGGTATTAAAATATATTAATGCCAACATTTTTATTCGTATATAAGTCCTTAAAGATAATGATTACTCTACCACATCGCTCTGATACTTTCTTCACAGCTTTCTTTTAACCTACCATACATGTATAATCTGAGCTGTATATATTTAATAAACAGTAATGTGCCAATGCTCAACAGTTTATAATATTTAAGCACCAGCACTCCACTGAAATTCAGCTTTCATTTGTAACATATAATCTTAAATACGTAATACGTGTTGACATGAGGCTTATTGACCGTTCCTTTCGTTTATGCGCCAACTTCGAGTAACTTAGAACACTTGACATGAACAATATCGAGAGAATTATAGTTACTGCGATTACTACGATAAATCAGAGAAGTAATATCACGCAATTAATGCAGTAATTTTCTGTACACTTGTAAGGGGGAAGAAGAAAAATAGAGCATTCCTCTTGATCGCAACAGTGACTTTTTCCATAAGGTTTCCACACATAAGGTTTTCTAACCAAACCCAGCTTCAGCACTTAAAGTGTCTCATATCAAGCATGTATTCTGCCCTGGCTAGTCTTAAGAAGTAGAAAAGCTAGCCTAATGTGGTGTGATGTGTGATTCAACCTATTAGAGGGAAGAATGTGTGAGGAATGAGTTACATGGGACATTCAAATACACAACAGACATAAAACGTTTCTTTGGAAGTAGACAAGTAGTACATCACTGACATTATCTCTTTGTTGCTGCTGAAAGAATTTAATCTAGGATGTATCTTTATTGGTGTCAAAACAGTAGAAAAAAATTATTTACATGAATAAGGAGCTGGAAATAATTTTTGCTGGGCTATAATTTACAATGAAAGGTTACAAATATTATCCATAATGGCTTCCACCTGTTTCGTGCATGACATAAGCCTGCGTTCCATGTTATTCAATATTCTGTTGCAAACTCCTGGAGTGTTCGGATACGTGGGGATACGCTTACTAAGAGTCAATATCCAGTACAATAGTTGCATACATCAGGGACTTTAAATGTCACCAAACGAAGATTAACATTCTTTTTTCTTTACCTGATTACCCTCCCCTTATGTAGGGCTTATACCCCCTAGGACATACAAGCCAGTGCCTAAGATCAGACGCCTGTTGGGGAGCACAGGTATTTATGGATCTGACAGAGTGAAGACCTGGAAGCGGGTGGTCAGCCAAGCACCAGGTATGACAGTAAGGAAGAGAATGATAGGAAATGCAGGCGGAATCGATGATTGGAGAGATGATAATGGAGCAGTTGTTGGAATGAGTGGCGGGGAAAACTGATGCGAAGAATTACATTGAATTCAACTTAGATATTCGAACAGGCCATGCAACGAATTCCCCTCGGCCAATCCATATATGCGGGAATGTATCATTCAAGAAAGTGTGCACCAAATTCTAAACGTATCCACAGGATTACGCTGAAAATCCTGTCAAAATACTTATGTTGATGAGCTTCTTCCCTGTGGCTCATTGTTATATAATGGAGGTCGATTCTGATTGAAAATAGTTGAATTGGCACAAAAGTATATTGTTTAAAGTTGGAAAACCCTTTAGTTTTCATATTTTCCCTGCAGCCTTCTATGTACTTTGTGCAGGAAAACCAACAAAACGAATTAATATTGATTTAGTAGGTTAAAGCGTAACAGAATTCAGAGTTAGCAGTTTGTTTGTATGCAGTGATTTTTTATTTTTGTTTTAGTTGATAAGCGTAAGTTAAGTTCATGCATGTTTTGTGCACATTATACATTATGGTTATTTTAAGTTTGTATAAAATTATTATTTTAAAATGCTTTAATATGAACTACTTTGTGTGAAGGAGAAAAGGAAAATTCATACATCCCAACGTGACCAAAATTGTTGGTAAGGCCAAGAGGTCAATACGTTAACTATTAAATGGTTTTCCCCGAATGTTTAATATTGATCAGTTAGAATTCATTTTTCTGTTAGGTACTTTCGGCACTTATCGTAAGTTGTTTAGCACCGGTTTGCAGAGAGAGCGTTTTCTAGAGAATTTGTGGGCATTGCCATATTTTTTGTTTAACAATAAAAATGAAGAAATTTAAAATGCATAATTCTGTTCGCTCAACAACGGCGCTAATTTATAGGATGGCTATGTTACTTACAGAACTTTTTACCGAGATAGCTCAGGTTGAAACGCAATCGAGAGGACACGGATTCAAGCCCCGTGGCTACCACACGTCGCTTAGGTGAATGCTGGGATCATAATTCCATACCACACTTTCCTTTCCATCATTTCCCTTCATTCCATTACGTTGTCATCTTTCGGGTGTGCTTTCACGCGAGTGGTGTGGGTGGTGCCGGATAGATGGTGCGGATGCTTGCGCATGGTAACTTTTGTTACCACGTGGCGTTTGGGCGGCCCCTGTCATCAGTTACGCCTGTGTAACATTGGACCCGCGGGGTGTGGTGGCCGCTCGGTGGGGCTTGGTGCCGAGATCAAAATATCTCAGTACATTTTAGGGACTTCCGCGCGTCTCTGTGGCCTGTCTAGCTGCGACCCTGTGGCACTGTATAGTTCCCTCACTTCATTCCTGCCACCTAGGGGTGTTAGTCACAATAGATCTGATTTGGTGGGCGAGGTGTCCCCCTCCGAGTTTACTCTATACCCCTATACACATACAAAGCTTATATCTAAAAGTTAAGTTTGAAGAATTTTCTAAGGTCCCAAGGGAGCCCAAAATATTTACTTCAATACACCTTTAATAAAAGGCTTACGTTTCAAATTTCCAGCTGCTTAGAATGGTATGCACATACAGATCAAGTACTATAATAAGCTGGACCAACAGAAAACGATAAGATTTGAGTAGTACTTGCAGGTGTACTACAGAAATATCAATTCTCTCTACACACAATGTGTGGTATTGTCGTACTTCTGTAATGGTTAACGTGTTGCTTGGCAAAGCCTAGTGAGGAGATGAAGGTATTCAGTGTCGCGAAAAGCATAATTGTCATGTTTTTGCCAAGTAGAATTCGACCCCACGCATGGGCATTTACTTCTAGACAGATCAATGTCAAGAGAAAAGGAACAGAATGAGAGACAGGGAAAACAGGGTAGATGTAGCAACGCTGTTTTTTTACTCCACGTGGAGTGAACAACTGCCTTGTCATTTGTGATTTCTTTGATTTCATTGGCAGAAGTGACACGCTCATTGGTGCAATGTGAAGCTCACCGGAGGTATGCGTTACATGAGAGGCTTCTGCTGATTAAGGGTAAAGCGCACATTAACCATTAGAGCAGCACGATAATAATTCAGTATACTCATTTCTAAAATCAGCATCCTTGCAACTCACAGCTGCGACTTTGAAACTTAGGTTGGGCTCACGAAACAGTTCGTTGAATGAAATATCATCATCACGATCATGATCATCATCATTATCATTGTTATTGTTGTTTTTCTTCGTTCTTGTTGTTATTATCATTATCATCATCATCACCATCACCATCACCATCACCATCACCATCACCATCACCATCACCATCACCATCACCATCACCATCACCATCACCATCACCATCACCATCACCATCACCATCACCATCACCATCACCATCACCATCACCATCACCATCACCATCACCATCACCATCACCATCACCATCACCATCACCATCACCATCACCATCACCATCACCATCACCATCACCATCACCATCACCATCACCAACACCATCACCATCACCATCACCATCACCATCACCATCACCATCACCATCACCATCACCATCACCATCACCATCACCATCACCATCACCATCACCATCACCATCACCATCACCATCACCATCACCATCACCATCACCATCACCATCACCATTATCATAATCATTATTATAATCATAATCATTATTATAATCATAATCATAATAATAATAATGATGATGATAATTATTATTATTATTATTATTATTATTATTATTATTATTATTATTATTATTATTATTATTATTATTATTATTATTATTATTATTATTATTATTATTATTATTATTATTATTATTATTATTATTATTATTATTATTATTATTATTATTATTATTATTATTATTATTATTATTATTATTATTATTATTATTATTATTATTATTATTATTATTATTATTATTATTATTATTGGCCGCCTCCGTAGCGCAGCTGGCAGCGCGCTTGCCTGTGGCGCGGAGGACCCGGGTTCGATCCCCGGTACCAGCATGGGGATTTTATCCCCTCTGGGAGGTCTGGCACGGGGTGCACTCAGCCTCGTTAGGTCCCGGGGGGACCAATTGAGGAGCTACTTGATTGAGAAGTAGCGGCCCCAGGTCGAGAAGACCGCATAACTGGCCGGGAGGGCTCGGGGCGCTGACCACGTCCCACCCTCCAGTACTGCACCTCACCAATGACGCCTGTAGTGGGCAGAGGTGGGGGACGCAGCGGCTGGGCGGTAGGCCTTGGCCCTTCGTGGGCTGTCGCGCGGGGTTTACATTTACATTATTATTATTATTATTATTATTATTATTATTATTATTATTATTATTATTATTATTATTATTATTATTATTATTATTATTATTATTATTATTATTATTATTATTATTATTATTATTATTATTATTATTATTATTATTATTATTATTATTATTATTATTATTATTATTATTATTATTATTATTATTATTATTATTATTATTATTATTATTATTATTATTATTATTATTATTATTATTATTATTATTATTATTATTATTATTATTATTATTATTATTATTATTATTATTATTATTATTATTGGTATAATAAGTACTATTATATGCACTGATTGTTCTATGTTTACTTAATTAAATATATTTTTTGTTACAGTGAGTGGCCTGAATATTCACATAATAACAACAGTCGTTTCAAGTATATGCATTTTCTACACCATGGTGGTAAGTGTGCCTTAATATAAAGAAAAATGCAATTAAATATTTCATATTGATTAGAATAGCCATTATGTCAAAATCCTTTAGTGAACAATTTCAGCAGCTTTTCTTGTGATTTAACCATGAAACTTCAACCCTTGCTGGAAACCTATGTTCTTTTTTTTTTTAATTAACGTCCTCCAACATTGTGTCATATCGGACGAATGAATGAAATGAAATGTGTGAAATGATGCTCAAATGAGCCCGAGGTCCATGGAGCCTTGCTGGAAACCGAAATGGAAATGGAAATGTCAGGAAATGGTCATAACGAGTATAAAGAAAATATAAATAATTTCCTTTATGATCTGTATGTTAAATTCAATCATTGCATGTAGAAAAGCAAATAAACCTCGAATAATAGTGAATCACAGTCGTTTAACTTATGACTGGAGGGCGGAGGATTGTGCCATAAGGCACAAGTTTAGTGCACGTGGGTTGTATGGTTGCTGCTCGCGCACGTGCACAGCTGCAGGCGTCTGCTAATGCTCTTGACGGCTGCGCGCTACTCGTTACGTCATTCGCTCTCCGTGTTCAACTAACCTGAATCGCATGTGACGGCATAAGGTTCCACGCTCTAGAGATGATAAGCTTGCAGGGATGCGATTTTATCGGACAAAACGGCAGCTCATTACTAAACCGTACTGGTACCAATATGCATTTCAGTTCCAATACACTTATCTTTTTCAAGACCGAAAACCACTAGATTCCCCCAACTTTCAACTCTGAAAATTGTGTTAATGTAAATTCACATACTGAACAGTTGCACGGGCACGTGTGTTTTAGAAAAAAGTGTCTTTATTGTGCTCTGATGTTAACTTACATTAACGATTTTCTCGTTCCCACCATTGGTGACATTCGTTAGTAATCCGTAACTCATTTGGTTATTCATTCATTTAGTATGCCTTGCCCTGACAACTGGCATAATGGTGTTTAGGTTTCAAACAACCTAAGTAACCAAATAGTTATTAGTTTTATAACCTGGTAAATTTTATTCTTGCAATCATCCAAATAAATCCCACTGTGAGCTACAAGTTTCATTAAATAAATCAAGAGCTTCTCCTGGGGTTTCTTGTGACGATTCATTGACGTATACTGGTTTTGTACATTCTTGTTTCGATCACACATTCTTTAGTATTGCGACGTCGGGTTTAGCGCCCAACGAGGGACGGACGGGGCAAGCTGCTTCACACCATATGCCGTGCCGGGCAAGCGGCCAAATACGTTCACGGTCGGGCTGCCTCGCGTGACTGCTGTGTGTACATGACTGTAACAGTGAGGTGGCAGAAACGGAGGGGAGGATGTTTTCGAGATTTCGAGCTGCGTAATTTCCGGTGCGTGTATGTGTAACTCGAGAAAGGTTAATGTGACGTCATCCCCGGTATATAAGGAGGCAAAAGGGTGCGTTTTTAGTGTTACAGTTACAGACACGAGTCGTTCAGCATGTCAGTAAGTGCAAAAAGATTCAATGAGCGTCCAGCCCGAAAGACTGTAGACTGTGAAACGACATGAAGAAAACTGTATTCGTGGTAGCATTTTGGAAGATAACAGAGTGATGGAAATGTAACTGGAGTGATATTGTTGTTTTGTTTCAGTATAATAAAGTGTATTATTGTACTGTTGTGAACTTTGAAGGAACTTAACGGTCTTTAATTTCAGGTGTCATTAGTAATTGGGAATAATTGTATCTACAGAGTCAGCTTGTGAAATGCAGAGCTTATAAGTCGGCCAGGCACTAGCCGGGCACATTTGAGTATTCGTGAATTTAACTGACACAAATAGGTATAGCAATGACATTAGTTCAAAGTTTTGTAATTATATTTAAATTGACAATAGTTTTAAGCTAAATTACTCACACATGCTAAACTTTCAAGTATGGTACCCAGAGTTGTTCGGAGCGATTCTACAGCGATTCTCTTGAAGCTAACAACTCAAATCGATGGGAACGTTACGGAAAAGCGATGGCGTTCATTCTTTGCCTGGAAATATATGCAGCTCTCGCCCGTTTTCTTGCAGGCCCAAAACTACGATAACTGTACCATTGATTCCTTCGGCCGAAGAAAATCTTTTGCTATTATTGGAAGCCTTGCATCGTCGCATCCTAAGACGTGACCTGACTGGTACCCATTATTCTGAGGCTTCTTTGACCCCTAGCTCCGTGTTCAATGCACCGTTTTTTCCTCTCTCCCTCTCTCTCCCTCTTTCAAGAACTTTGGAGGAATGAGAACGCTCCTTGCACAAAGCTGAGCATGATGTAGCATTTCGGAGGCCCCGAGTCAACCAGGCCAACTGATTTCGTTTAAGAACATCCGTCTTCCAGCCATTTTATTTTTAACAGAGAAATGAGGACAATAGTTATTTTTTAGACTAAATAATGATTCAGGAAAAGGAACTTAAAAATAAAATGAGATAAATAGTCTTTCAAATTCAGAGAGTAAGGATGTAATGTTTGCAGACATGCCTACGTAGATGTATTATATTTACACCCCTTTCGATCACTCTTGGATTCTTCCACATTTAGGTTGAAAGCTTAGGGCATTGCTAGTCTTATTTATAACTGAAACCTTTACAAAGTTAAAAAGTTCTGTTTTAATAATAAATGAACGCGTAAGCCTTTATGTGGATAATACTTTTGTGATATGATCCTACTTGTAATTTAAAATATTGGTAGCATAACTCCTGTCTACTTGCCAACCTTTGCACCATTGCAAATATGTTTTGTGATAGAGCTTTTTATCCCATTCGTTTAAAAACTAAGTATTGTTTCCCACGCTTAAAATGTTCTCTTTATTATGATTTTAGCTCCAAGAATGTGTTTGTAACAGTAGTTTAAAGCTGGAGTGAGGTAATACATGTTTTTCTATTGGGTTATAGAACGGTCGGACTACGTTTTAGCGGAAGAACATGGGATTGATATGCAGCGTGATTGCGCCTGGTTCTCGAAAGCTTCGATTTCCAGTGTCCAGGTTTACTTAAATGCAAATAATATGACACTGAAATTACGATTTCATTAAATAAATACTCATTTAGAAGAATAAGGAATGTCATGAAGCAGGATCAATAATTAATTGATTTATAGAGAAGATGGCCCAGTAGAGCAATTCAGTATGGGGAAAAATGTCTTAGGTAAATAGTAGAGCACGAGAGGGCAGGCCATTAGGGACCAGGTACAAATTCGGGGAATGGGCCACATCTCGGCGATTCCAGGTAATTGGGTGGCTACAAAGAACTAGAGAAGTGAAAGGGGAGCTCGCAAAGTATCTTGGAAGTAGCTGGGTGGTCAAACAATCCAAGCTTTAGGAATAATAGCTAAACACATAAACTAGTCACTTATAAAAGGTCAAACAGAAATAAGCTGCAAAATATCGCTGGGGTTATTGTCCAAGCTTCCATGTTCTTCCATCTGGAAGGTAACACGGCTGCTCTTTGTATTTAAATTTCTGAATTTGTATAATTTTTAATGCGAGTGCTATTAATAACATCATGTATAACATATTTCCAAAATAAACGAATGTTAACCTAAGCTTAATCTGCAGGTCATACAAAAATGTGGTGCAAAATTTAATTTGGTTTACATACATTTGCGGAATTTTTATTTGCCGTGGAGCCTTATCTTAACATTTCCTAGAAGAATTAGGCTTTGCAACACTTTTTAGTTGCTTTTGACGTCCACGTTTATCTTATACCTCCCTGTAAACGTTTTATTGATCTTTGGGCGCTAATCACCGTCTTAATATTCTCAAGATTTTTGGGAATAGTGTTCAAATAATTTTTACGCTCTATTCTAACTTTAGTGGAAAGTTCATTCTTTATTATAGACCTATATTTGAAGTGCAGTCCAACATGCTGGTGATATGGGTAGCTTATCTAGCTTATGATCGGGCGTCTTTAATTTCCAATCTTTGTCAAGGTGAGTTTCTCAGACGAGTTTATTGGCGGCGTTCACACTTGTACTGAAAATATCAAATCTCAAGTAATCTCCACTTCTTTGAATCCCGGGCTCCTCTAAACACTCAGTCGTTAGCTCCTTCGTTATCTCTGTAGATTCCACAAGCCATAAGTGGTTGAATCAAGTTTTACAAAGGAGTTTCTGAAACTTCTGCTAAACGCTGTGCGACCATAAAGGAATTAGAGAATAAGGATTAGCGGTTGTTTCATTTCTAACAGAGGATAAAATTATGCATGTTGTATCATTTTGAAGCACCTTACTTATATTGTCCATTGGACCTCTCTTTTCTTTCATTACTATTTATTTTCCGCTTTCCACTTAGATAAACTACAAAAGAAACTACGATTGCATTTTCTGCTACCGTGATCCCGCTGCAGTATTGTTTGTTGATATTCAATTTCTTTGACTGCAGCTGTAGAAAGCGTTTCGCTTCGATAATCTAGGACTAGGAGTTTTAGTAAGGAAAACTGTTGCATCTGTATTTCGTACATTTCGTTCAAGCTAATGAGAAGTCCAACAAGTTCGTCATTCATTGTTTTACGATTTATCAGTACAAGAGGAAGATATATTATATTAATAAATTTAAGAGGATTTTAGAACACTGTTTACTATGAGATATTTCTCCTTCTACAGAAATAATTTTAAAAAAAGTTACATGGACTAACCCCGCTGCTCTGCAGAAACAAAATATGACACGTACATTGCACCAACAGCATGTGAAAAACAAAGGAACACCAGCCAAAGAGGAATGGGGCCTGTGTGTTCAAAATATTACGTACATCTGTCTAGCAACACATTTGTCTTTCTGCAATTACATATTTGAATACCACAAAATGTCGTATATACATATAATATGATTCAAAAATAGTTCTAATAAGTTCAGGGACGGATTTCTTACAAGGAAAGAAGAACAAACGTTTGTATATATGTCCAGAAATGCTTTGTTTTCGTGTTATTATTTATGAAATTATTCACGGAGGCTTATATTCAATGATTTTCCAGATCCAACGCAACAATAAAGTCAAGCCTACGAAACAACTCAATGCCATAAGGAAGTGATCGACAGGGTGCAATAGTCCATGGTTCAACGAATGCAGGCGTCTCCGGATGCAAGAAGAGGACATTTCAAACTTATGTTATGTGTTTGTGTAGGAAATTTCGTAACAACCTGAAAAAGTTTAAGAAAAACTACATTAATGTCTGAGTTTAAAATTGTTTCATTAATAACACTTTGAACTTAGATAAATCAAAAACGAAGGATTTTGGGACAAATGTTTATATGAACATTTTTTCTTCTTTCGATGTAAAGAACACGTCCCTGAACTTTGTAAAACTATTTCTGAAATAGCCTGTATATACTAAGATGTCTTAGTACATCAATGCGCTGAAAGTGCCTTTGTGTTTCAGGGCGGACTCAAGGCCGTTGTGTGGATTGATTTTCTGCAGTTTTCTGTAATCCTATTGTCATGTATAGTAGTTATCGTTTTGGGCCTAATCAGTGCAGGTGGATTTGGAGCGGTTTGGCAAAAGAGTTTGGAAGGTGGCAGAATTAAAATTTTTGAGTAAGTATTCTATGGATTACTCATAATGTTATTACATGTTTATATTATGTTCAAACTAATATACCTATAGGTAAATTATGCGAAATGTTTTACCAGCTTTCTTCTCGCTACAATTTTGTATTTATAGGAAAGTATAGCACAAAACTGCATACACTTCATGATTCTTCCCTATTTGATTCACCGGCAACGTGATTACAAATTGAAACTTTTTAATCTGTTATGTAGAATTCTTTAAAACTTAGTCCTTAGGTATTTATGTTACACTACTGACTCACTATAAATAACGAAAAATACTGTGTTCATAATTTACATAGAGTTACTCGGAAAAATGTCTATATACTTGGCACATACTTGTGCATATTTCTCTACTCCCATATTAATAATCAAGCAGTGTTTATATTTAGAACAATTAAGTGCTTTCGTAGTATATTTACACAATAATATTATTTTAAAACGTTTTACCTAAAATTAAAAGAAAGAGTATTAAAATTATTGGGCTTGGTTATAAGGATAACATTTTAAAACTATATTTATTTACTGTTTATATCCTGCCTTGGCGCAGTGGCTAGAGCGTGGCAGCTGTGGTTCCGGCCAGGAAATGTTTCCGGATTTGACCCTACACACAAGGACTTTTAAGCCCTGGTGTTCCTCCAGTGTTCAATTCACTGGACTCCAGTAGGAGATAAGGGTGACACAAAAGTACTTTATATTGTTTTACACAGAACCTGAGGTGTCTTCCAGTCGTGTTAACTTAAAACGAGCTTAGTAGTGATGACTAAATATGTATTACAGAAATATTAATAGTTTAAGCCATTACAACATGTAGTTTCTAGAGTTACTCTGCCACGCATTCTTTATTTGTGATGACACAATTCTTATTGCTTGGTTAAAGCATCTTCTAAATAGGTAACACTATTTTCAGAATGGATCCAAATCCCCTCGTTCGTGTTTCGTTCTGGAATGTCATTATTGGCAACGTATTTTCATGGCTTCAATACTGTGCTGTGAACCAAGGAATGAACCAGAAGTTCCTGTCTCTACCAACGCTCAAGAAAGCAAAACAGTAAGTATATAATTTACTGAATATAAATATACAGGTGTATTTTTAACACACGGTGGAAATGAAGTAGGTATCCATAGCCGGAAGCTTTTTGGAGCTAGGATAAATGAGCGTAAGGGGACTAGTAATTGAAAGGATGTTGAAATATTTATTTAGAATCCATCTGGTACTGGACAGTGTTTTATTAAACGTGTGTTTGAATTTTCAAAAAACCTTGAAAGCAGGCAGGTACATGGCTTGGGAAGGCCAAATATCTGTTAATGATAAATGGACTAGGTGATATGTGGGCCCCAGGATACAACTTAGTAAAGAGTGCTTGAAAAATAATAAGAGCATTGCTAGAAGATATTGATTGACAAGCTTTATATGCTAAATAAGAGAAACAAAGGTAACTTAGCTTTTACAAGAAATGGAAAAATCGATTAGGGAGAGAGTTATATCTTAAGGTTTTGTGAAAAGAACGAAAGAGAAGGAGTTTCTTGGTTTCGATTGGGAACATAGCAATTGATAAATGATAGGAAAATGTGATGAAGGGAACATATCCAATGTGTAATTGTAAGGAAAATGAGATTCATTGATTATTAGAATGGACCATGAAGGGAACAGCTGATTTGTAGAAATGAAGATAACAGTGAGAAAATTGTTCAAACACCAATCGGAATTAAGAAGTACTGGAAAATGTTCATGGAATGTAAGAAGCAAATTAAAATGGTCAGTGAATAGAACGGTTCGAAGGGTGAGATTTTTGGAAATTTTGTAATTTTTGTAGTTCTGTGTATTGTCTGGTGAATGACTAGGACCAGTATCAGGAAGGCACGTAAGGACATTCGCATAGCACTATATACTAATAAATAAATTGGGTAAATTTCTAGCTGGTATCCAGCTGGAATAGCTGCTGGCTTCCAGTAGCTAAGGTAGTTATATTGTATTTGTATAATTAGAATTGTTGGAATAAATATTCATATTCATGAACAAGTACACATATTTTACAGGTGAGTACCTTTAGTTATAAAAATAACGTAGCTTTGTACCAACATCCTATCAGGTATATTATATTTAAGGGAAGGCACAACTGAAATTGCTATTTTCTAAACTATCTATCCAATCTGTCTGAAATTTGAACCATATATTTGTCTTGTAATGTTAAAACAGTTTTATGAATTTAAAAGCAAAATCTTCAGTAGTTTTTTATTTATAAATTTTCAAAAATGCAAAATTATGGGTATAGGCAAAATGCAGTACACGATGCAATTTTTTAAAAACAAGAAAATTAAAAAATTGTTATTGCTTCTGAAGCATGAAACTACAAATTTGACATATAGTTTCTTTCTGACATTTTTAGTTTATGATAAAAAAAATTTGAATTTTTATGACAGTATTTTTTTCAATTTTAGGATGAATTGTCATATTAAAAAAATTGTAAATCAAAAACTTTTTATGATACAGAAAAATTATATGACAGTTTTGTTTACTTGGGTTTTTAAAATAAGCATGCAAATTTTTAAACTGATTGGATGAAAATTGCATCGTGGCATGCATTTTCAATATGCAGAAATGCTAAAAAATTTAAATGCCTGAAATTTAAGTTTTAAAATTATAATGATATTTTGGTTATGTTTCAGACCTTGAAACTGGTTAAAATCCCCCAGGCTCATATGTTGGACCTTCTTGCTTCCTTTTCCTTTGTTCTGCAACACTTTTCTTCAATTTTAGCTTCCTCCTGGATGTTTTGGCTGATTTCTTTGTCGAAGCAGAAGCATGTTGCAAACGTCTAACATCCCTCCCATGGGTTATCTTCAGAGAAGCAGGTGAAATTGAAGTGCCTTTGACTTCTGATGACAACTTCAATGAAGATGAACTACCAAAGTTGAATTCAGTTAGGCACAGCAATTTGAAGTCTCTTCAATGAAACAAAAACTTCCTTAGGACACTTTCGCCACACGACACTATGCAGGCTTTCATTTGCATTTTGTGTCTTACCAAAAGTGCACCGTTTTAAAATCTCATCAGAGGCTAGCCTTTGATACACTGGCATTATTTTTGAGATAACATCTTGCCTCAAAAATGTTCTCATTGTTCTGGCATCATGATTTGGAATTTTTTCTTTCTTCGCTATAGCTCTGTTATAAAAGCACCATGAGGTAACTCCAGTGGGACAATTTGAGTGCTGGGGATTACTGTCTGTAGAACTACAGTGATGCAATGTAGCAATAATACCCCTCTTCATATCCTGTACATTGGGAATGTTGTCCAGTATGGCAATTCTATAATAAATTTGCAGGCGAGCTATAATATCTTCTGTCAGACTTCCAGGTTTTTTTCCTCCCAGTGTTACACCTTTCTTCTTCCATTCTTCAACAACTGCTTTCAGACCCTTGCTAAGCCTTTTAGAAACATGATTTATACATTCTTCTTTTTGAAGAGGCACATCATCTCCATAAACCTTAATATTTTGTAGATGTTTAAAAGTTTTAGCATCTCCATCAGACAGAATGGTGGTGTACCTAAATTTAGTAAAGTATGTCAACCTCTCCCATAGGATTTCAGCAGCTTTTGCTTCCATTGCATTTGAGGAGCCATCATAATTCTTTTCACATGTGCCACTTAGTTTGTGTTCTTCTAGCCATATTTTAAATTCTTCCTCATTTAATTTTACTTGATTCGTTGAGCAATATGGACAAAATTTTGACAATATTTCAAAGTCAACTACTAATCCAGTGAGAATATCAATTACAAATCCCATTCCATACAATGATGAATGTCCTCTCTTCATCCAGGTACCATCGTAAGACACAGTTATGTCAATTATGTCACTGTCTCTTAGGGTAGCATCCATGTCGATGTGAGCCTGCCTTACTGCAGCATGTGCCTTCTTCAGCACCTCTTTTGTGAAGTCAGCATTGCACTTTGCTATGTATGTGACATGCTTACTGTAAGTGGTTGATGAAAAGCATGACATACCCATTCCAATACAAAATTTTTCTAAATCTGCATGTCCTGAACCAATATTTAAAAAAGAAGTAACCATCCTTCGGTTCACTTCGAATGGAGGCCTGGCACTGTCATCACTGTGTACTCGTGGGCTTGATGAAACTTCTTTTATTGTAGTTTTGCAGCTTTCACAGGTTACTAATATTTCGAAGGCAAAGCCAGAGATTTCTAAAGTTTGTACTTTTAGTGCTGGTTTGCTACATTGGGTGCACTTCATGCCTTTGTATAACTGTTCCCATACACTTGCATGAACTAGACTAAAATCAGTGTGAGGCATACCTGGGTTGACAGAAGCTTCAAATGCTGCAAGATTTAATTTTCTCTCACTGGCAGTTGTTGATGGCAAAGGTGAGGTTCTTATGCAGCTTGTAGATGCTTCAGGTTCATTGTTTTCTCCTGAGGTTTCCAAATGCTCACTGTGTACTGCTGCTGTCATTTCACTTTTCACATTTGGTTTCCAACGCTTGTTTATTAAATTTGTAGCCTTATTGCAACGTTTAGAACCCTTCTTGCCCTTACTGCGTTTATCACACAGCCTATTCATGTTCTGTTCTAATAAATGACTCTCTACTGAAAGATTTATCTAACAAAAAGGCAATGTAAACTAACCTGACTAACCTAAACTACAAACGCTACCTACTTATCTTCCCTCTTAAAGTTTATACTATCTAAAAACTATACTTATATTTCTTATAAACAATTAAATATGCAGCAATAATAATATCTAAGCCACATATATGCCTATTCACCAACAACAATTTCACAAACACAACTCAACAGAACAACAGACTTGCAAAACAAAACAAACATCTGTTTACCACCAAAATATGCTTTAGAGCATTCTTTTGTTGATCAGTTGAGCCAACACAGTTTTCTAGACAAGAAAATCCTTTCTCCTTGCTTACCCGCTAATTTCAAAAGCTGAAAATAAAAGCAATACTGTACCAGCTACATTGGAATGTATGTGCGCAGCATTGTGATTGAAACAGCTGGTAAACACGTGCGCAAGGGCATTTAAAAAGTCACGTGACGACCTTGAAACATACGCTAGGGCAGAAACAGAAGTGGACTATGAAACTAGAAGGATAGGAGGATTTTTTGCAAAGATAAAAAAAAATTTGAATTTGTGAGCGATTTTGGCCAAATTTCAGTTGTCCATTCCCTTAACCAGAAAAAAGGCACTTGGGTGTTTTTCCCTGCTGTAAATATTATAAATCCGATCCTGGTCTTCGGTTACGTCATTCGAGTAATTAAACAGCAACAGTTTATATATTTCTCTTTCCGTGTAAGTAATATTCATAACCTCCACTGAAAGCACTTCAACTACATATACTATCTCATGTTGGGAATATTTCACCGCTACTCTAGTTATCAGAGCGGTGCTAACCAGTCGTGGCTTAAGTTACAGATAGCATGCTGTAAAGAACACAATTTACCACCCGAAATCCTTCACTAATCTAAACTTCAATGTTTCCAGTGGTTTTATTATTTATATTTCAAAAGCTATGTTACTTACATAGCATTCTGGTTTATTAACACCAGGCCTGGGAAACAAACGTCCGAAAGGGTAAAGAGACCAGGTCCTCCCCTTCTTAACTGCAGTAGCACGTATTAGGTGGAACCGGTTTACCTTTTTGGTTTTCCCCAGTTTTTCTTTTTCGTAATCACGACAGAAGAGGTTGTGACATTTGGTAGTACTGTTCCCAGGCCTGTACTATTCGTCATAAAATTATTATACGAGTTTTAGGCATGCCGATATTTTAGCTAGTAGCTCTTTTTTTTAATTTACATATCAACACTCTGCACTAAGATGGGTTCTGCATTATGAATACAATTCACAAAATACATGCCTAAATCTTTCAGAAATAGCTTTAAGGGTTAGAAGAACTATCTGCGGCGTAATTTATAACCCATTAATTTAAAAATGTTTACTAACGATATACCTGGTTTAAGCAATTAAGGGACACTGGGAGTGAAATTTTGGTCAACATTGTCAAAAAGTCGAAAATTGTTTTTTTACCTTAAAATGTTGCTGGAGCACCTGTGCATTTGGATCAGCTAACATTTTTCATATCCCCCACTCGATGTGGTCATTATGGCCCTTTCAAGTAGTGCTCTTCCCTTAACGTACACAGTGTGTTCCTATATAAAAGCCTGTTTTTCTACAAACTACATTTCTGCATATTCCAAAAGAAGGTCGTGCCTGAGTTTTGCTTCAAATTCAATGAAAATTTCCAAAAGTATTCATAAATAGCAGATAAACAAAACTGTGATTCAATATTGATGTTATCATTAACATGAATTCCAAAAACATTTCTTTTGTATGGAAAAAATCAGTAATTTTTAAGATTAAATTTTCTTTGTCATTAAAAAAATATGTACAGCATAATCAGCAAACGTATTTGAATTATCTCTTCATACAATTGTGACCCATGTTTTAGAATACCAGTTCTGCCAATATAAATGCATTTTGAAAAGTCAATAGACGCGAGCCACATTTTGAAAATGTGCCTATTAAATTCATAAAATAATTTGTATATCATAAACGAATTATCCAATTTTAATGAAATTTGGTGTACATCCTATTCTCATAAAAATACAAATACAGTAAAACTTTCAGAAAAATCTATCAAGAAATGTGGAACTTTCAAATTTCACTCCCAGTGTCTCTACTGACTGGCTTGACTGACTTAGTCGCTCTTAGTATAGAGGACTTACACCCCAGAATTACAAGCCAGCGTCTTCGAAGAGTGGACAGACAATGGATCAAAGAGATATTCAGAGTTAAATGATCAACCCAAAGCCTGGTATGTGAGCGAGAAAGGGGATGATATGACATTATGGTGATATACATGAAAGGAAAGGGTGACTATGAAGCTCTTCACTAATGACCTTAGCAGTTGTGCGCCCCAAAGCCCTGCTACTACTACTATGAAGCTCTTGGTATTATGAATGGCAAGGAAAACTGGAGAACCGGTAGCAAACCCACCAAGACGACGCTTTATCAGCCACAAATCCCAGTTGTGGTTTCTTGATTTCGATCCTTGGCTCCCTTGATGAGTGGCGCGCGGTCCAACTACTCAGCCACGGCGCTGATATTTTAAATAATTACGTGGTCATATCACGAAGGATCTGTTGGTAGATGGCTTGTGGCTCGGTGTGTGGCAGGCAGTTAGCCTTCTTGATCTCATCCCTGTACCAATCCATCTTGCTTACTCACGTGTCCTGAGGTCTTAGTACAGGGCAAACGTAACTCTCCCTCTGTGAGGGGCACAGCACATTCGACATGAGATCGCAGTGCTACGTAACTCTATCTCTGTCCTGTACATGAGGGTGCCTTCCAGTCTACCAGCTTTCATTATCCGAGGATAGGTGGCAGAGCAATCACTATCACCATCTATTTTTTATCTTTGCTATTGCTTTAGATCAGGGGTGTCAAACAGCACTCACCAGGCGTGAAAAATTTCCCCCTATTTTTCCCTCCCTCCGTGATGATCAAATCGGAAAACGGGAAAAACAAAGCGAAAACCGGTTCTACTAGCGCGTGCTACTGCAGTTAAGGAGGGGTAGACCCCTCTCTTCACACCCTCGGAGTGATGTTTGACATGCCTGCTTTAGATGTATAAACCTTGAAATTTGCTATTAAATATCAAATCCAATATTTACTCTGGTGAATGAGGAAAACCACGGACACAAAAAAGAAACAAAAAACAGGTAGATTGGTCGGCGCACCGAATTTGAGCTTAGGGCCTCCCGAGTGCGGCCACAGGCGTTATTTCTGAGCCATCACACGAAGTTAAATATATTTGGTCGGTTTTGGTAGAACTAAATACTTTCTATAATTAAAGTACTTGTTTCGGCCCAGATCACCTTTTTAGTAATCCAAAGGATTAAGGGAAAGCAATACCAAATATTATCCATTACTTTTGAGCTATTACTAAAATTGAAAATAAAGATTACTAAAAAAGTGTCAACTAATACATTGAGTGGGCCTCTCAAGAGCATAAATATGCTCGCGCACGTACAAACAGATACACATCCATTCACATACATACACATACAGATACATGCTTATAAGCTTATGAGTATTCTTTTGAGCTCGTGGAGAGGTGAGGCAATTTTACCGCTATAAAGGGTAAGCTTCATCGTGAAAATAATTAAAATTACAGCAAGTATGTCATGATGTGTGTATTTTGAGTGTATATCCCGCTTGTGAAACCATAATAACTATTTTCTGCACAAGTTTCTGAAATAGCGATCAATTCCAACTAATTTGTAAATTCAGTGTTTAATTTCATGGGAAAGAGCTTAAATTTTATACTCATAGTTGAAGCAACAGTGGTAATAGCTAATATGTTGATCTGCAGCAACGGGAATCCTCATTAGAACACAATGAAACTATTGAGCAGTTCTCTGACACATTCGTTTTTTTTTTTTTTTTTTTTTTTTTTTTTTTTTTTCTAAAACCAGATTTTATTGCCGTTTAGTGATTTATTCCCATACCTGGCCTAAACCTTCATTGTGCGAATTATTTTGCTACAAATGCCGCTCTTACTCTAATTCCTAAACCAGTTTTATGGTAATGGGTGGTAATGCATAAGAAGGGCCCATGTAAAATCAGTGGTGAGATGGCACGCATGGATGATGATGGGATTACATTTGACTGCAGTTGCATGAGTTTTGCTTTTTGTTATAAAAGCACAATGTAGCATTGAAATAAATAAATATATTTGTGGTATTTATGGTTGCTAAAACAAACTTGACTTTCATTGTTAAAGGCAAGTGTAGTACGATAATTAACAAAAGATTTCAAATATTTAGAATATATCCTCTTAATTGCGCATTTCGTATCTGTAAAACAGCGCATTTAAGGGTAAGGTTGTACTCGTATTTATCTCGGCTGATGACATATCGTTGTTTTCTTTTCTTTCAGTCCAACTTTGGTTAATACCTCACGGTTAAGATATCACATTCATAATCCTTAGACTTTGACGTGTTACTGGTTAAATCGCAACAATCTTCAGATGATGCAATTTCTGCGCGTGTAAATCACAGGCAGCGATGACTGCATATTTGCTCTCATTGTGTCGATCTTGCAGTTGGTAACAGAATATTGCTGTATATCCAATAAGTGTATGAGCCTTTGAAGTCTGCTAATGATTCAGATATTCAGATGTTTAATTAATGAACATAGTTTCGTATGCAGGGAAATTAATGATCAAATATGTTCACTGTATGCTACCAATCCTGAATTAAACTAGTAAGCTCACACTTTTTACAGGTGGAACATATGTAAACAATTAAAGTTCGGTTCCTGATTTAGCATTTTCTAAAATTGCTGAGGTAACCCAGATACACCCACTGTCGCATTTGAGTACTTAAAATTCAGTGTAAAATCAAGCAATAGTAGAAGGTTGTGAAATTATTGTTTTAAGGTTTTACACATTTCTATTCAGGTATTTAGGACTATTTAAACGTTGACAACTTAACCAGGCTTTGCAGTGCTATTTCAAGTTGGAGTAACTGAGTAAAATGAGTGGTGATGCACCAAGCAATAAGCAAGTCGTGTTTAAGCGTTTGAGTTTTTACTTATTCATTTTCATATTTTACAAGAACTTGTACACTTCTAATACTAGTCTTAGGGCATTACTAATTAGCTTAACAATCGGAACAAACCTAACTAGAAGTTCTGCTAATACAAATATTTTGCATAATTATCAATTACAAAGGCCTGTTAAGGAAGATAATTCATGTTAAACAGCGGCATATGTGATAGACGTTGAAAAACTTATTCAGATTTTGAAATTAATATGATTGCCGAAATTATGAACCTGTACTTTTATCCTTCACAGATACAAAAGTTGTTGCTATATTAAACTCTGTGTGTGCCTGACATCTCGTAGAAGCTGTGTAATTTACCTTATCCCGGTTTGATGTAGAAATTGAACTTTCACCATTCTAAATGACTCTTGTGGAGTGGAATAAATGAGCTAGGAGATCCGTACTGTATACGTAGAATTTTTTCGAATAATACTATTTGCTAATCACAATTACGTTTCTGCTGTGCGGCCCGTCTAAATGCGGTTAAATCTATCTGTTCCTATTGAAGGAATTCTATGTAAAATTCGATACAAATGTAAAAGTTACCGAGAGTTCGTAACGGATATGTTCATGTAATGCCACCGATTGTGAGTGGAGCAAGAACAACCTTGGTTTTGTAGGGAAAAATAGCTTAGACTACATTTACTGTTTATTAAGTAATCGGAACAGAATTGTTGGCAATGGAGTAGTCATTATCATAGACCATTGTTGCGATCTATACACATGCATTTAGCGTTAAATATACCTTATAAATCCACCACAAGCCATAATACGCAAAACTTCAATCTACAAGTAAAAAATTAAAAGTAATAACGCTATAGGGCTTTAAATCAAGTATTTACATTGCAAATAAGTGTTTGAAGTGTTTGAAAATATACTACCGGCTATGACTCAATGTGTGAGTGTGAAACATTTTGTTTCTCTTGTGGGAAATTTATGTGTATATTATACGATACATTAATGAAGTAATGTATCGAGGATTACATAAGCAAGTTCAAAATAATATATAAGCCCTTAAAGGTGTATAGATGCAGTGCAGTAAAATCAGCGACGGTATGTAAGGCTAAAAAGCAAACTACATTAGTTACAATTTTCTGCAGAGGAAAAAAGTCCTAGATAATCAGGAGAATTGTCTTAATATTTTGAATTAGTTAACCATTAAACCAAAAGGATACTTTTGTTTATATTGTTTCACCTTTAGAATACAAAATTACCAATCACTGCATATAGCTTATCGTAAAAGTGATCAACCGCAACATTTACATTCTTAGAATTATTTAATTCTTCGAAATCACACTTTTTCAAAGTAGTATGCTGTTTTAAGAAATCCGTCTTATTATAATTTACATGTGACGCAAAACTATATTTTATGAATGTGTTACAAGAAAGGCTCAAAATGTTCAACGCTGGATGACGGAAAACTTTAGGTAATAATGCCTCAACTTCTTCATCAATCTGAATATGGTTACCTTCAACATTAGAAGCAATTAAGTCAAGTTCTATCATCAATGTTTTTTACATTATTGAACATCCTAAGATTAAACAAGTTTGTAGATCTGTGTAACTCTTTAGCTTTATTGGAACCGTGAGTTAAGTTATAAGAAGCATCAATTATTTCTAGAATATCAAAACCCCCAAGAATAATAATTCTACTTCAACAAAATAAATCAATGCTTTCCTCTAATTTATTAAATAAAACTTAATAATACTTTATTTTACTTCCTTGAGGAACACGCAGGGTGTTTATAAAGTGTACGATATTGGAGCAGTAGTTGTTATTGGTCAAAATGAGAATAAATGTTCGTATGAACATATGTCCGGAAACAAATACTTGTTGACATATGGGTTATTTTAGAAAAAATGTTCAATGAATGCACATTTTTGGATAGGTTTGGCATACAGAAATGTCTTTATATATTCCCATATACAGAAACCTAAGGGACTGAGGGGAGGCCATGCTACTGGACCTCCTTGACCAATCCATCGTCCATTAAGTGTTTGATTTAAATATTGTCACACTAAAGCGATTCTGATACTTAAACCAAACATTTAATGGGCGATGGATTGCCGAAGAGACGCAGCGGCATGGCCTTACATTTAAATACATTGGTGTATACCAAACCCCTCAAACTGTGGATACGCAGCTATTTCTTTCAAATGGCTCATGTCTCAACACGTATTTGTTTCCGAACATGTGCTTAAGAACTTTTACTCTAGCTTTTAACCATCCCAACTCCTGTTAAAACATCGGACACCTTTTGAACACCCTGTGTAGAGTATTCCAAAATATGTCCTATCTTTATATATAAGTTTCACCCATAACGATTCTAAAGTACACTCCAAAACTGTAGTCGGTCTGGGTGGCTCATTTGGTTAGACGCTGGCCTTCTGATCCCAAGGTCACGGGTTCAAATTCGGCACAGACCGGTGGTTTTTAAGTGTGCTTAAAAACGACAGCTCTATGTCAATAGATTTACTGATATGTAAAATAACTCCTGCGGGAGGAAATTCTGGCACACCGGCGACGCTGATGTGATCCTAGCAATAGACAGCGTCGTTATACAACAATATATACCCAAAATTGCCAGCCTTTGAGAATATAATGTGTTTTTAACAGCTGTTAACACACCTCCTGCACGTTTGGTATTAGAATTGTATTTAAATTGTCTCTGTCTTTCCTAAATACAATTTATCTGTGATCAAAAAGTCATGAATCAAATATTCCGTTATGCAACCAGGTTTCCGTTACACGAATAATATAATAATTATTATATAATACAGTCATATATTATGTCTGTATCCTACTTCTTAATCCACGTACAATTTGGTCTTTCATTTAAACAAATTCGATTGTTGAAATTATAGCCCAAGTCTAAGGTACTGAAATTTCCTTTAGCCCTTCTTTTACGTAGGATATCTTCTTTAAAGCATCTCCTGATGAACTTCACAACCAAAGGAGGAATCTGTGCTTCCAAGCGCGATGATAGACGATGACATGCATCAATATCCTCATCTTTGATTTCCATTTGTAATACGTGACCAATTTCTTTAATTACCGATGCTGCGTTCTCGGATGGCTTGGTAGGAACTCCATGTATTTCAATCATATCTATTCTTGATTACTGCTCCAAATCGACTATTCTAGTCTGCAGCTCAGAATTAATTTTTCTCAGGCTACTATTCTCCGTTTTCAATTCATCTATTGCTTTCAGAAACCTATTGAAAACCTGTTTTTGCTTCAATGTCTTGAATAATGTATACACTCCTTCAATTGACAGCCCACCACTTCTTCGTTCTTTTTCTTTATAAAAACTGCTTCTTCTTTGAGTAATAAGGGCATTATATTTCGAAGATTTATTTTCTTAATTAAGATATTTAACTTCCTCTGTTGGATTAACACAATTATTATGAAACCGGTTATTACAAATAGCAGACTGCAATTTAGCATTAATATCCTGTCTAGACACGTTCTTTTTATACTGAAAACAAATACTCATTTTGACCTAAGGCTCCTTGAGCCTTATAAAAATAGATTACTACAACATCCAGTATCAATTGTTGAGCATTTTAACATAATACGTAAGTTGGTAATAGTCACAATCGATATTTCACTTCAGGCATAGTAGGAACATGAATTTATGTCGGTGATACTTATAATCGATTAATCACAAGAGTTGGTGAATTGGTAACTTAACAAGTTGGTATCACTACATGCTTGGCTGATTTATATCTCAGAAGTTCACTTGGATATCAATAATTCACCAGTTTCACCAAATACAAACAGACACTTAATATATCCACAGTACTTCGGTAATTCCAATATCTTATGCAGCAAATATTATATCACTCTGTCGCCAATAACATGAGGAATTTCACAAATACTTGGGAGCGCAATCACATCACATGAGCTAGCCATGCTACCAACATCTATGTACTCACTGATATTTCCTTTCTTTACAGAAGTAATTTTCCACCAGTTTTGAAACACACTTTATAACATTTATCCTCACTAATTTGTTTCCATGTTTCACACCGCTGAAATGACATCCACCTAACAGCTTTGGGACACAGCGTCCCCCGTGTTGGAACTCAGTAAACGCTTGCAAATGCAGTCTACAGAAATCAGCCACATCCGAGATGTATGGGCTAAGGTAACTTCTCTTTCCTCTGTTTTACGAGCAGATAAGTGTAGTTCAGCTTTTTAAAGTCCTACTCACAATGTAACTACAAAATGACCTCATTAATCAAATCTTTATATAATTAATTTAGAACAGATACCTATGTCGTAGCATTAACGTTTAGAAAAGATAAAGAAACAAAACGGCTAGAAAGTGCGTGATTAACATTTTAGTCGAACCCTACACAAATAGTCCACTTAATCGCTAGGCAGAGGTGTAGCTCTAAACAGGTAATGAGGTGACAGATGATAAAGCAACTAATAAACATTAATATGTCCCAGTCTACTTACAATGTGTTGTGACAAAATCAGTCCGGTTACTTTTCCATCACTTTATTTTCCTTCTTCTGGTAGCCTTGACTCAGTCCTTTCAGTCTTTCTTCACTCTCTCTTACATACACTAACTCTGAGGATACAATCACTCAATGCTCGTTAAATCTTTTCACATTTACGCTACGTACCTTTCACGACAACCGTACCATACACACACAGCTGTCTTGCAATCACTGACACACTGACTGACTCTCCTCTGCTGTTTCCTCCTCTCCTTATACGAGTATGAGGTAACATGAACATTTCTTGACTTCCACAAAGACGCCTGCCGCCAGATGCCCCTCGAACGTCCCAGCAATATGCGCCGCACTCATTGCCGTTAGTCACGAATACACGAACAGTAGCGTGAGGCAGTTTGACCTTGAGTGCCTTTCTTTGTTCGCCGGCCTGGTATATGGTATTAAGTAGTTAAGCCCCCACCATCCTTCGTTGTGCGCCGCGCCCGGCGTCACGGTATTACCAAGAGATACCACAGTTATTTTAGCCTTGCAATTTTTAAATTACACTGGAAGCCGGGTTCACCAACAATTTCTAACTTTGAGGCTGAAACTTATCAACACGAGCAACCTATACAAATGTCTACGTTCTTAAACAGTTAATATGAAGACATAACTTTGTAGGGAAACCTGAGAGCCAACTTAGATAAACTAGAGTCAGGTGCCATTTTCAATATATGCGTTATTCAACCTGCACAACAAAGTGGGTACTAAAGAAAGTTTACACGAATGATTTAGAAATTAAATTAGTATACAAAACCATGACATCGGCAAATGACTAATTCATTGTATTTTGTATATGCATTCTATAACCATTAACTGAAAAGCTGTTACCCCAACTCAACTTATGCAATATATCTTCACATTTTGTAAAGTCAATTTTCATTTTGTAAAGTTAGACGTTTTAGAGGTGTCATTTCACATATTTTGGAGCAGTGAACACCAAATAATATAAACGCTCTCCCTGCTTCGATTGTACGCTAGGACACAATCTCTCTAACTGTTAGGGACTTCTTTGCGTCTCTGTGCTTCGCTGGTTCCGTCCTCTGACAGGCCTACGGTCTCTCTTCACCTCATTCCCTCCTCCTGGGTAGTGGTAGGCCGCAATAGATCCTTGTCGGGTCGCTGTGGTTCGAGATGTCTCAAGCGTAAGGCATTCAATCTACTGAAGACGTATGTTTGATGTGGACTATCGTTAGTAGGACCCTTGTTACTTGAAGGCACAGCTACTGGTGCCATACATAGGGTGTCCCAAAATTAGACTGACAACGAGTTAATGTCATAGATTAATGCCTCCCAGGCAGTTTAAGTATTTACGGCAAAATCAACAATGCAAATTAGTATTGCATTTATCTTAGTAAGACACACAATCTTAATCCCAGAAACAAACACAGAACACATAAACAAAACACAAACATATCATTGTTTAGAATTAGCCACTGCTTTACTATTCAAAATTAGACCGACAAACTTTTAAACCAGAGAAATGGCTGGTGTCTTTGCCAGAGTACGGCAGAATAGGGCACGCCGATGCACTCTTTGTGTTAATCGCAATGTGCGTGCGTCCCAACATTTACTTTGAACAGCAAAGCTGGGATTATCTGTAAACAATGATGTACTTGTTTTGTTTATGTGTGCTGTGCTTGTTTCTTGGATTAAGATTGTGTACCTTACTAAGATAAATGCAATACTAATTTGCACTGTTGATTTTGCCGTAAATACTTAAACTGGGTGGGAGGCAGTAATCTGTGACATTAACTCTTCTAGCGCTTAAACGAAGCACTGCAGCAAAAATCTTTCTTTAACAAAAAGTGTTTAAATTAACGTTTTCTATCAGCTCCTGAAGCCTGTCGGTTGGGACATTCTGTATATGGAAATTCCATGCAAATAAATTGCACCAGCTACGGGAACTTTATGTAAACAGTAAGGTCGTCTACGAAAAAGACCCCCATAGTTACCACCTAATCTTGAGTACTTTTCGAGGAAAATCTGTAAGGTCACTGGATAGTATGGGCAGTTGAATTTGCGTTCCCAGAATGTTCATCATGTTTCATTCCCCTGAACCTTTACTTATAGGGGACCCTTAAGGATGCCAGTATTCCAGAAAAGCACATCTGCTGGAGTTCCTTTGTCAAAAAATTAATGCATCATGTGCAGAAATACTCGCGTACACAGTGACCAGCGCTGTGATATGGTATCTGGCCACTAACGACAACCATTTTGGGGACAGAAAGTAACTAAACGGGTGCAGCAAGTTCAAAAAAAGCTTGTGATGTTTGTTACTGTCGCTACTAAAACACAAAAATGAATGTGTGTTCGTTAAAGTGGGCATACATTTGCTAACGGAACCCGTACACTTAGAAGTTAAATTACACAGAACGGAATATCTTTTGCTCATGAAATTTGGGTAAAATACAGCAACGCTCATTACATATATATCTAGGTGCGATTTTTTTGTTCAGTCTCAATGCGGCAACAATTTAGTACAGAGCATTCGGCATGTGTTGTATGTAGTATAAAATAATTATAACGTATCCAAAAAGACGCAAATATCCGCTAATTGGCGATCAACTTGTTTACAGTATTCATGAAATGTATTTCTATAGCAACACCTCTGTGTACGCTCCTTCATTTTCCAAATCACTTCTGTATTGCTGGTGTCATTGTGACACATACAGAATTCGTTCTACGTTTCGTACCTTCCGTAAACTTATTGATGGGCCATAGTCTAAGGAAGGGTGCCTTAAGATAAATCCTGTAATGGTTTTTATTACTACATTCATTAAAACAAGAAGTAAATTAGTCACTTCTGAATCATCTCTAGCTCGCAGTTTCGTGTAAAACACAGTCGGTCCTCATTTAAGAAGACAAAGTTTTCTTTCATATCTTTGGACTTTTCACTTTGACTTTAGGTTTGTCGTGTGTTTCCCAGGTTGGTGCATGAAGCGAATCATATACCGCAAATATTCATGATCCGCATTCTCTCCTGTTTCATTTCCTTCCTCGTCTTTCAGGATTAAGTGCCCAGGTGTGTTTGACTGTTATGGCAGCGTATGCCATTAGCACAAGACCTTATACTCAAATCGTATGCGAAGATAGGGGTTGTAGCAGAAGAAGATACAGGGATGTTCAATCTGTAAACGTTGTGCACCCCCTGCGGTATGCCTATCGCCTATCAAATCTGACCGTTCTTATACTCTCTCAGCTAATCCTCCCCTCCCCGAGGTTAAATAGGTATAATAGGCTTCACCTTGACCACAGTGCTGAAATTCTCCACTGCTTCTAATCCCTGTCATTATCCTTGTGAATCTTTTCCTCAAAATTATGTAATTTAATTTGCACTGTGCAACTCACGCGCTGCGTGTACATGAACAACTAAAAAGCATTCCAAGTGCTATAGTTAAGAAGGCGCCAGACATTTTTTACGCTTTAAACATGCAGTATGTATGAAATGGCGAAACTGTCCTCCAAACATTGTATCCTACTCAAGCTATGCAGCATTATTACTGCTATTAAAAGTGTTGTTAATAGTCTGTAATATTGATAGTGGATATTACTTGGTTCATATACACTTTTAGCTACACACACACACACACACACACACACACACACACACACACACACACACACACACACACACACACACACACACACACACACACACACATACCATTTCAGGGTATTTTTTGTTTGAACGGCTGTGATTTAGTGGTCAGTTCACATTTACATGAAAATAGCCATTTAGATAAAAGCAATTCCCACAGCAATTTAAATCAGCTTACTTTTCCTATCTGCCATTCCACAAAAATGCATATTTATGGACGATAACATACAAGTTTGTAGTTAAAATTAAACCTGCATATTCTTAAATGATTCGACTATTTTATTAGGGAATAAAAGTTACTCGCGATAAACCTGGTAATTTAAATCGCAACATACATTGCTGAATATATAGTGAAACTATTTTAGCTCTGTTTTAAAGATAAGTATGTAGCGATGAATTGTCATTACCTAGTTTACAGATTAACGCAATCTCCGTATTTTATTGAGGAACTGAAGTCTGAAATCACCCGTAACATGTATTAATAGTTTCAAATCATTTGTTATTGCTATATTTAGATTGGATGAATGGGCAGATGGACGGACGAAATGAGATGAAGGGCCACAAAGTTAAATGGTTGATGAGTTCAACATTAAAGCGATATGGATTTCAATGGGGCTTTTATGATAGACTGCTGCATAGGTGAGTCATTAAGTGAATAGATGTAAAGATAGAGATTTACACGTGCGAGAGTTTACGATAAAGACATTTGGATCGTTATAGTGTTGTTGCATAGGTAGTTGCATAGGTGGGTTGAACTGTGAATTGGTGAGCCGGAGGTGGTCGAAATGGTAGGTGGTCAAATGGAAGGCTAAGGTTAAGATTTGCGGTGGAGGTGTGATGCCGACTACAGCTGCAGTAGCTACGTCCGTTTGAGGCGCGGCGGATCCAAGGAATCGGCTTCTTGGTAATGCATCTCCCGAGCCCAAAGGCACACAGTTCCTAATATAAAACCCTGACAAGGGAAATCTTGTGCTATAGAAGTGAAGTTTGGACCCTGCCGAAAGAAGATGAGAGTAAAGTTGCCGCCAATGAAATGAAGTTCATATACAAATAAAGTCTGTACCGACTGGGATAAAAAAGAATTGACAACGTTCTCCGTGAACTCACCATGTGGACTGTCTGTCTATCACGTCTGTCTGTCTGTCTACCTGTCTGTCTGTCTATCTGTCTGTCCGGCCACGTCAGCCGATGGGTTATTGTGCGTCAGACCCCGGGGGGAAGGATGAGTTGAAAGTATCCTACAGGTAGCCAGAACGCTTCACAGGCGGACAGACAACCATGGTGGGTCCCTAAAAGGTGCAGGTAAGTTCTTCAGCCAAATGGAGTTCCAGGTCGCCTCAGAGAGCCCGCCACCAGTCAGGTCCGACTGATCAATCAGTCCTCCCGGAAGAGTGGCCGGTCGGCCACAGCCCCTCTCCCAGCCGAGCAGCGTATTTACAGAGCGAAAGCGCCACTGCAGCGCAGCCCACCGAGGACTCCACTGACTCTTGATAACCGGAAAGACCGGATAGGGAGAACGAAATAAAAGGAAGTGAAACGGGGGATGTAAGAGGAAAAAGGTCAGGCAGTGCAGCCTCGGGAATCGAATCCGAGACCCCTCCCCCTAAATGTGTGCCACAGACGTTACCACCTGAGCTATCACTCTTGGTCGCCCTAGGGATTACATCTACCATTATCAAGGAAATTGGAGACGGCGTATTAACAGAATGCTCAGAGAATGAACTGGCGAGCAAATCTTCAACTACAACTATATACCACATGGGCAAATACTAAATCGACGCCCCATGTAGAGAAAGAGAAACCTTCAGTAGACGGTAGCTGTTACTTGAGGACTAAAACTTTTAAAGGCCACGACGACGGCGACGAGGACGACGATCATAATGATGAGTTGTTAAAGATTAATTTCAACTTATTGGCGCAGTGTTGGAATATGCACATAAGAAATAAACCATAGAAAATCAGACTGGGAGCATACGGGTTAATCTCCTGTGCATTAAATTAGCAGAGCTCCACCATCATTAACAGCATTTGATTCCCGGTGGCGATAGGAAATTCCCTATTCTCTCCAGAGCCTGAAAATACGGTTGAGACTGTAGACGTTTGCGTGATATAAAGTATAAAACCCGAAGTAAACCCAAAGCCTAACAGTGTGTACGAGTTAACACTAATGTCCATATACAGTAAGTTTCACAGGTAAAAGGCCCCCAATGTGACTATCCCAGTTTACGGTGCGGAATATATTCAGAAGAAAAAAATAAAGCAAAAGCAGCATTTAAAATGGAAACGGGTTCTGGATAATTCCCATTATCATATGGTGAAATATATATATAAAATTAAGAAATTAGTTTTATTCACTAATAAGAATATATGTTTACATTATACTGTTTAATCCAAAGCAATCTAACGATAGAATTCTCTGGTTAACCGGTATATGTTAGACTTTTTTTCAGTTCCTCGTTTGTAGATCAATACTTGTTACGGAGAACATGCTCAAAGTAGTTTCTTTATAAATAAATTTGGTACGCAAGACCTGAACTGTATTCACAGTATGGTTCTCCCAGCGTTGGTTAAATAAGTTGGATATATCCTACAATATTAAAAAAAGTCCGCCTAATCTGTAATTGAAGGGGTCAGTGCAACAGTGGTCTAACCCATCTTTTCTAAATATGGAGAACAACTGGGTTAAAGTTAAACACACCTGGTCCTTTCTAGGATAAGGAAAGGCTCATTTGACCATATTGATTTTTCACTGATACTACCTCAGCTTATTAAACCACAATGCATTGATCAGTGCTAAAATATGTTTGATGCATAAGATATTTTGTGGTGTGCTGCTAATCTTTTTCCTCTGAAGGAAAATATTAAGAGTTTCAATTTAATAATAAGGAATGGGTTTTGGTCTAAACCATATAGTGGGAAGATAGTTCACATAAAAACCTAACAGATGACCTCAATATTGCAAATTGTGTATCTGGGAGGGTTAGACCACTGTTGCGCTTCAAACTGAACTTACCCTCGAGTTGTTTTCTAGAATATTATGTTATCAGGTAAGCTAAGATATAGTGCGTTTAAGCTTCGGGTTGCATTAACCACACAGCTACCACAAGCATTTGAGAATGCAAAAATTACAGGCATCAGGCCATTCTCACTGTGAATTTTTGTCCACATTAATTAACAGCGGTGCAATTAGAGACCGTCTAGGGCACGAGAATAATTTCGTTTTTTCTCCAAAGGAAGGAATATACAGTATAAACACAAGGCAAAGTAACCAATAGAAAGGAATATAGCTGTGGTGTTTAAAGTTTAAACACAGTGTAATGTCATTTCCACCTCTATGCCCAAATTATGTTATTGGATAAGTTCCACAAAAAGAACAAAAACTGAAATGTAGTGTAGCTAAAGCATTTGCTTCGATTATTCAAAAAGCTTGACTAGATAGCTGTTTAGAATTTAAAGTTTCTTGAAGTGCAAGAAGCAAGTTTCTATCCGAAAAGAATGGTTCTGGCTGATTGGCAGTTTATACTAGCTGTGGACTTGGAAGATGCTTTGAGTACTGAAAGCAATGTCATGAAGGTTTAAAGTGTGAGTGAATAGTACCTACCGACTCCAAGACCTGACACAAGCTCAACCATATTGCGCCACCGATGGCGCCTGTGCGTGTTCTACGCACTGTCAATGGCAGGAACTTTAGAGTGGTTGGCAATCGGCAGCGCCAAGAGCTTGCTTGCCGAGCAGCGACCGCTCACATCACAGCAGTGGATAGCAGTGGGGATTGGCACAGCAATACATGAATATGCGTTTCTCATGAAAATATTTATGCAAGGCTTAGAATCAATGTAGCATGAAACATCTCCAACCAACCAAAAACATGTTTAATATATGTAAGATGCAATTTAATTTTCTGGTATTTTATAACTTATGTACGTTACTTATTTATAATTTCTCTTCAGCTGGACTTTTAACTGTTCTAATCTGTATTATCTGTGTTGGGTTTTTACATTATGAAATATAATTTTGTTATTACTACGATTAAGATTTCATCACTCAAATGCAGAAAAGCCGTTTCTGTTTTATGCTTTGCTGATTAAGTCACTGTGTGTTTGTGTGTTTGTGTGTGTGTGTCTGTGTGTATGTGTGTATGTGTGTGTGTGTGTGTGTGTGTGTGTGTGTGTGTGTGTGTGTGTGAGTGTGTAGAGGTAACTCATCAGGTAGACAGAAAGAGCAAAAATAATGTGTGATAAATTGTCTGGCAAATTTGAAGAAATATGTCTGTAATTACACACACGCACTTTTGTAATGCTACAGATGTAGAATATTGGTTCACTATTAATAGACTATCAGATTAATTTGGCCTGCCGTATGGCTAGTTCTGTCATCAATAGTCATGGGAGAAAATCTCACATGGACGTTACGTTGACCACGCATCGACCGTAGAGTGCGGGGGATGTTGTGATTGGCACGTAAACAAAAGAGGTAGGAAGGTCACTGTCAATAACGCACCGTGCACTTCACGCCACAGTTCCTCCCTTGTCAATGGAAGAGACTGCACACCCCCGCATACGACCTTCTCCCCTGTGAGGTAAAAGTTCCATAGTTCAGTTATGCTTACGCATAGATCATTACCACTGAGAGTTTCCCCCATGTCTGGTCATCAATAAAGCACGCCACTGACGTAATCCGAGCTAGAATTGCGCTGAAGCTCTAAGCTAGTAGCAAGGCGCGATCGGGCAAGTCCTGCCGGTGCTTGATCTAGGGATTTCTTTTCTTTCTTTTTTTTTTTTTTTTTTTTTTTTTTTTTTTTCCGTTTGTAAACTGCCACGTTATATACTCATGAATGATGATAGTAACAGGCACATGGGTAATAACCAGAAAGAGAAACTTGCTCACCGATGAAGCCGTTTAGGTGTATTTATACAACAGGTTATTAGTGTCATAGACTAGAAGGAGCAAGCGGCAAGTCAAAAACAAGCTGATATCAATATGATGCAGCACTCGACGTAATACCCAGCGGTTCTCTCTTCAAAATGATTAAAAAATGATGTTGGTAACTTTCACGGCGCACTTATATTGGTTGGATGTTTCGTTCGCCCAGAGAAAATCTTTATATGTCTAATTAAATGATGAATAACATATATTCATTTAACCTTAAAATGATCTGTATATATTAAAATACTCTCATTTTATGTGATAGATTTACAACATATGTACTCATATATCTATAGTATCCATAACAGATATACCATATATTCATTGTGATTTGCTGTTCTGGCAATAAAATTAGCAGCAGAGTGCACTACAAAATGTTTTCTAATAGTCTCAAAGTAAATCTTACGCGGATTTCGCTGAAACCTGTCGGTGTTAAAAGAAAGTGCCCTCGAACTCACATAATGTGATGGGGACAAAGCATAACTGCTTAATGCGCAATTCACATACTTCGTTACTTTTCAGGTGGACTGTTTCCCTTCAACAAATCCTTCACTATACACACTTTGCATGTCCACGAATTTTATGCGAACTAAAAGGGGCCAGAATCCATTCTATTAGTACACACTCCAGGGACTCCAGTACACAGTTAACGAGAAGTCATACCTCTCTTTCCCATCAATCCCCAAATTCCGCTAGTCACAGTGACAATACTAAACTCCATATTTATGAATTTTTGCAACCTGCTTTTTTCTTTTTTCACTGATGAGTACTCCTAAAGTAATTAACACAATACTAATTTCTATAAGTGCGTGATGTTATGAAACAAATGCCTTATTTGACATTGAATTGTTGTATCATACTAGACGTGTGTAGGAAAAACTTCGAAAGGATAGAACAAGACTGATAAATTCAGTGCCATAGCCGAGTTTTGAACCATGGATCTTCCTGTCTCCCTCTGATAGCTCTAACCACTGAGCTACCATGACAACCTACCGACACGGCATTAAATTATCCAACTCACTTGCATTTTTTTCCGTAAACCACAGGGGTAGAACAAAACTGAAAAGTTCAATGCTATAGCCGGGATTTGTCGGTATGGGTGGCTCAGTTGTTTAGACGCTGGCCTATGGATAGGCACGGTTTAAAATCCGGCCCCGACTGATGACTTTTAAGTGTGCTTAAAAACGACAGCACCGTGTCAGTAGATTTACTGGCATATAAAATAACTCCTGCTGTACAAAATTCCGGCACACTGGCGACCCTGATGTGATCCTGGCAATTGACAGCGTCGTTAAACAACAAAATAATTAATAACTATAGCCGGGCTTTGAAAGACGTATCTTTTCAGCCTCATTCTTCCCGTTCCAAACTTGTCCTACACACTGCTAGTGTGAAAGAGCAATTAAGATTTATTAATTGACCTTATAATTGGTTAATCGATGAAGCCTGGGACCTAAAAGTACTTACAGTATTGGAAGTCACCATTAGGTAATGCTATATCATATGCATTTGAGATCTCATTGTGCTTTACCGAACAAAATGTGAGTGAGAAGAAGAACTTAATATCGTGTCGGTAGGTTGCCATGGTAACTCAGTGTCTATAGCAACCGAACGAAGACCGGAATGTCCGTGGTTCAAATCCCCGCTAAGGCATTGCATTTTTCAGTTTCACCCTAACCCTTCCAAAGGCCTTATTTGTTTAGCTCCAAGGGTTTGCACTACCTGTTCGTATCCTTCTGCATAACAAATTTCCAGGCAGGTGGATAGGGAGGGCTTCGTTTACCACACCTAACAACTTCAGATTCATGTCTGGGACGTTATTGAATCTAAGCCTACAGAGCTCCAGGTCCTTGAAAATTGAATTCGATATGCTGAAAACCTCATTACTCTGAGAGATGCGGGAGAACATTTTCTGTGCATCATATGATGGCAGAGGGTAGACTTTGAAATGCACGGTGGTTCCGCGCACCAAACCACATACTCACGAGCATGTTAAATACGGCAGATACTAAAGCTGCTCTAATATATCTTTTATTTAAGTAAATGGGAATTTATGATGTGGTCATTTTGAAGCACTGGAGGACTCACAAGGTATATTCTTTTGTTGCAGGTCACTAATGCTCTTCACTGTAGGCATTTTCATTATCAAGACAATTAGCGTGTATATAGGACTCATCATATACGCTTTGTATGCTGACTGTGATCCTTTACAAACGAAGGCAAGTAAAACTTCTGACTTAACTATATATTTAATTCCAATCTTTATAGTGTTAATAGCTCTAGATATTCTTGTCGAAATAAGAGGACCAGTCTATCAATTTTCAAAAGCCCAAAGCATTCTTTCGAAATTTTGGAATTTTTACCAGTATTTATTCCCATATCGAGAAGTGTACTTGCAAAGCTTGGTACACATAGGTTCAGCCTTTCCTGGATTATGCATTTGAAACACACATCTGCACTATGTTACATAAAAAATGCTCCGTAATGATGTTATTTTCATAATGTTTTAAAAATGTCATAACTAGAAGTATATTTTATATTGATATTTACAGAGAGTTGTTTCCTATGTATGATAAGACGTTCGACTTTGTTCCTACCTTATGAAAAACAATGTCTCCTCCACCGATCATGCTGTATTTGTTGTCCCTTCATCCGAGCGATCGCTCGTTCCTCATTTTCCAATGGAGAAGGCTCTTGCGTGTGCAGCAATGTCCGGAAGTTCCTCTTCACAAGCTTTCCGAAGACCATGAGTTGTTCAAGAGCCACTAATTCCCGATAACCTTTTCAGAGTTCAAAGTTGCAAAATTCCATCGCAAAGGCATCAGAAGATTTCACTGCGATGTTGCTGAACGGAATAGCGTGTATTCTGTTTCCTACCCTATTCTTTGCAAGAATGCGAGAGTCGAAAAAGAAGTGTAACTGGACGCCTTTTCTTGGTGCACCCAGACATTGTTTTGGTCTCTTCCATAGCAAGCCGGGATTTCAGTGTAGTAAATTGCTTTGGGAAACTCATCCTAATAATACTTGGAAGTGATTCTAGCCTTTTTAGCATCTCTAGGAATTATCAGTTTCCCATTGTAGCAGCAAAGAGCGAACAACATAAAACTGTCTCAGCATTCGTCATACCATTTTTTAAAATGTTTCCTACCCCTTGGTCGACAGTAAACTTCACGGGATTTGTTACAGTCTCTGAAATACATATACGCCTCATCTAGCGAGACTGCAAATTTCCATTTCTCTCCTGCCAGGAGCTTCTCCCAGAGCTTCCTTGTGTAGGTGCAGCGTTCTGAGATGTTACGTGGCAACAACTTATGAACTCGACCTTTGTCACATTTCTCCATATTAAAATATGGTGTTAACAGCTTTGAGGGATATTCCCAAGTTGTTTACAATAGTTCGTTGCGTGGCTGGGTTACTGACAGGGATGAGGGCCTTAACCTTCCTTATCATCCCTGAAGTTGCCTACTTTCTTCTTTTTGGAACAAATCCCATGTGATCCTTTCCCTTTTTATTCAACACTGAGTTAATCCCGAGGTTTAACACAACAGCATTTCGCTTCTTGCTTAGTTCAATAATACCAAAATAACTATATTGTGCGTCGGAAGGGGCAATAATGTAGCACTCCCAATATGGTTCAACTTGCTTAAGTATAATGACAACCAGACACGTCCTGCTGCTGTGAAGGTAACAGAGTAATTGGTTTGCTTCTCATCTTGCTGCGCACGCCGAAACGCAACAATAACATTTGCAATCCGCTATCATAGATTGGAAACAACCTTCGGTAAACCATGTTTTCTAAAAACTACTCGTTGCAATCTATTTATTTTACTGAAATATTCCGTTCGGTTCTGACATTCGGCTTTTTTGTGCTGTAATATGTTTGTTAGCGCATTTTCAGAAACTGTTTCGGAATTTTCATTCTGATAAAGGATTATATGTTTTTATTACGTAGTGTTAGTAGTTAATTAATTTACTTAAAGTACACCGTTTAAAATTATTCACATGTTTGGAGCTAATTTTACAAGAAAACTTATAAAAACCTTTGAAAAAATGTGAGTTTGAGCAGAGAAAGCCTCAAAGGCGCAACTACCCTCCTCGCTCACGGCTATTTAAATCATCGTCTTACTCTCTCACTTTTGCTCTGATAAAAATATTTACACAAAAGCAAACCTAAAGAATCTTAGGTTATAGTCACCTAAAATAATCTTCAAAATAACGTCGTGTATCTGTTAACATTTCTTTGTTTAGAAGCGATACATTAAATTTACATTCACATGTTCCAGCACTTGGACCATTCGTGAGTAATTGATACATTTATTCTCCAATTAATGATTGGGGAGAATTATCACACCATGCTGCATGAAGGCATACAAGTTGTGGAAAGAAATTGCTGTATTCCTTCGTCAATGTATCAACACAACCGCGGATGGGACTAAATAATGAACTCTAACCAGCACAGAATCTACAAGCATCTGCCATAAAGAACATGCACTAAAGATAACTCATAAAAAAAAATCTCGTGAAGCGAAGAGGAAATCGGCCGCTATTACATTTCACTTTTATCCTAGTGACAGGTGCCTCCAAATTGTTAAAATTACGCTTATAGCAGAGAAAGCTGAGAAACGAGCATTTTTACCTTCTCCCTACTTTCACTAAGAATATCATCTCAGGCCGATGTATAACACTACCGTGACAATGATCCCTAGTATGGCCCAATGCGTCATCAGTACTTTCTGTCATTGGTTAATTGTGTTTCTAAAAGCAGTTTGCGTTTTGTTTAAGTTCCTTATAACACCGATCTTGGTAAGGCATTTTTCTTAATATAAATTAATCATGCAGTGCTTGTGACAGTGCGCTAATTTCTGTAATCTGTGTAGAGATAACAGCTGCATGAACACTAATAGCTGAAGTCTTCTGTCCCTAGCGAGCTCATTTTCAACTCCATTCAGCAGTGTTTATCTTCCATTATTGCCTGCGTAATTAAATAAAAGACGAGGAAAAATATGAATAGCCCCAAAGGGAAACGCTGGACGGGGAATGGCCGAGTGTTGGCGTTCCCAAAGGGTTCACATATTCCTCAACCTGGTGCACTTCTACTGCCCATAAAGTAGCGTAGAGCTGTTCAGAGCGAATTCAGGTTTTAACGTTGACGCAAAATTCAAGCGCTTCATAGTAATGAAATACCGATACTAATATTATTGCTACACTTAAAAATAAGAAACTGTTCTCACGATGCTCAACACCACTAATGCCGTCTCCAGTGTTTCCTTCGTTGGTGAACTTGCTGTTGGCTACTACACTAGCGAGCTATCAGATATTTCTCCAAGTGTACGCTTGTATGGGTGTGAGAATAGACAACACCAGTTAAGCTGGCTGATAGCTTTAATGGAGGCGAATAAATGAGATATTTGATGCAACTTTCCTTTTGGTTGAAAACGAAGAATTAAGCTGTTTCTAATTCTTAGCACAAGAAACTGTAGCTATTAAAGTATTATATCAATTAACTTCGGAAGTATCACTAAGTTGTTTTCGTAATAACAATGAGAAAGAAAAGTGACCATGAATTGCTGAAATACAAAACTAATATATACAAACTAATATATTTAACTAATATCTACTTGGGTGGTCAGTATATACAGTAATATTGTGTAAATATCTGTGCTGTTTTCTGTAAAAGTTGTCTTTCAACATTTACTACTTCTAAATTGACTTTATTTCTTAAACAATCTGTTTGGTATGCCCATGGTATTCTGAAATGTTGAATATTAAGTTGTCGTTAAATTAGTTAATAGTGGTTGTACGATTGTTATATATTACTCAAGAAAGGCTTTTATTTATTCTTTTCTTTTCCAGTTATTTGCGTTAGCACTAATGTTAGGTCTGTGCATGTATGACCATTACAAATTACCTTAAATATCTTCTTACAGGTTGTGAAAAGATCGGATCAATTGGTTCCTTATTTTGTCGTCCAGACTGCAGCTTCGATCCCCGGCCTTTCAGGATTATTTATTGCTGGAGTGTTCTGTGCTGCACTTAGGTAATGAAAAAGTTCTGTGACTGCAGAATTTCGGATCTGTGTAAAGTATGTTTATATACTCTAAAACATTTATAAATATATTCACATTTTATAGAATATGGTTTGTATAAAATATAATTGAGTTACCAAAATTGTGTTTGTGCGTACGAGCACAAGGATTTAAACATTCATTTTTAAATATGCTTATACAGGTTTTTCGTTTAAAACCTAACGGACGCACGGCATTTCGCCTGTGCGCGATTGGGTGTGCCACAGCCGGCTTTGCTCGTAGATGAGCTCCGCGCATAAAGCATGTATAACACTCTTACCTTATAGAAGATGCTGGAAATATCATTCAACCTCAGCTAAACAAGCATTATATCGGGAGAACAAATTCTGATTCACACGATTAAGTTGGGTCAGTGTAATGGTTCCGAATTCATTTACAATATTTTGTTTTAGTTCATGATCAATAAAATTGTGGAATAAACCTAATAACTCCACTCAGGGAACATGTTGACAATTGCAGCGAGAAGGAAGATACGTCACATACACTCAGTATGGAACCTGCTGATCACGTGCCACCTTCAGCATGGCACCCCACTCGTAGGGCTTATGGTGGGCAGAGGTTAAGGACAACGCGGTCAAGTGGTGGACCTTGGTCCGTATGGGCTGTTGTGCCACGCGGTTACGTTATATACCCACGGGTGGAAGGTACTGGTGCAGCCATACGTTAACCAGGGATTCTACATGATCAGTGTAACAAATATGTCCAATACAATTATTATCAATAAAGATCCGCTTTGCCGAAAATAAGTCATTTTATGTCAAATATTTGGATTCATCTAGCTTCTTGACGAATGAATATAAATAATTTATTACATTAACTGTCGCGCAAACATTGTGTTAACAATGCTGCAACGTCTATTTATTTCAATTCCAATGGATTTAGTCACAATTTAATGTTAACACGAGGTTGCCAAATCTCTCTTAGAAATAAACATTTGCATGATATTTTATGACATATACCTAACTCAGCTTTTATATCCATTGCAGTTCTATGTCTACCATTCTCAACTCGGTCGCTGGAACTGTTTATGAAGACTTCATACAGCCATGTATAAGAATAAAGTTATCCGAACGCTGTGTAAGCTACGTTATCAGACTGGTGGTGATTCTCATTGGTGTCGTCTGCGTACTGATGGTTTTCGTCGTGGAAATGTTTGAAGGAATCCTCCAGGTAACAGCCCGTGTCTGCACTGTTCTTCTGAGACGCTGTAAATTAAATTAGGCTCTTAATGTTGTTTCTCTCTTCTTTCAGCTGGCTTACACCATGGGAGGCGTTACGTCTGGAGCTTTCTTGGGCCTCTTTTCTCTCGGCATCTTCTTCCCAAGGGCCAATGCCAAGGTAAAGTTAAATTATCCGACTTTTGGGACAGCCCTTCCCAACTCAAAGCTTTCTCGTAGTAAAAATAGGGGAGGTCATTTCAGTGTTGACTGTAGCAGGTGGTATTTGAAACACACAGCTCTATATTTTGTATGATCTGATTTTGATTCCTTCCTCAGAGCTCATACGCTGACTTTGAAACTACTTTCGTTATACAATATAAAAATGATACCAGTCAGTCCTACTTTTAAAAAGTGCAATCAATCGCTAAGTACGAGACTAGACGAATCTGTTTAATTCAGGTATGGGCACGAGATAGCGATTGAGCTTGCCTTACTCACCTCGCATTCTCTTGCTTAGTGACGAAGGTTGTTTTGGTATAACAAGTGCAGTGGCGGCTTCGTTTCAACTGCGCAGCACCAATAATTTCTACCTGTTATTAACTGTTTTGCTTATATTTAAATAATGTAGCATACAATAATTATTACTGCCACATACTGTGGTTAGGCAAATTATATAATCAAGCTTATAACCTTCATTCATCTTATGCACACAATATTTTTACGCTGCCTTATGATTAACATACTAAATTTGTCTCTTTCATAACAAATAAAGTAGTACATTTCCATTGCTATTTTAGCCTTAAAATATTTTAAACCTATTTGATTAACGTAATAAATTGTTTAGTTTTAAACTCAATATTGTGTTCAAACTTTGAAGAACGAAATACCATAGTTTGTATTAAATAAGAAACTAAATCCCTAAAAGCTGGAACATTTTCTATGTTTACAAATACGAATATGAAGAAAGTACGTGTTGAGCTGTAAATAAATACCTTTAAGATCACCAAGGTTTGCTTTATACTTCCGATCATAGTGGCGTTGGATATTGCAAAGATTATATTTGCAAATTGAAATCCGCATATTAAACAGGAAACTTTCCTGCTTTTATAGCTTACAAAAAAGTTACTTCTGCTACTCTTTATTAAGCACGTCCCAACAAACCCATACTCGCCACTGAATGAGGCGTGTGTCGGAATCAAAGGTAAAGTTGAGCAGCAGTGAAGGGGAGGGATGGCCGGCAGAGTGAGGCAAGAACGCGTTTCAGTGGAGTGGCCCTTTAGAGCTGATTTTGCCCATGTCTGGTCTAATTAAACAAAGTAACAAATTTGGAGCCCCGGTTTGAGTTATTTGTCCGGATAAGACTTTGTCCTTCCTATGTGAAACGGTATGTATGCAGAAGGGAAGGAACCATGGAACAACAGTAGTATTCTACCATATGAACAACTCTGCTGCTTTGGTAACAATTTTTCTAATGGAGAGGATTAGAGAGACGAGTTTTTAATATGACGCTAAGGTGCTATTAACTGTAGCTTTGCCTTATATTCTTATTTGAGTAGATTACAAATATTACTTGTCCTAAAAGTTTTGAATCAGAAAACATTAAACCTTTCTGTGGTATATTTTTAGAAAGATGGAGGAGAAATACACTTATTTATAACACTACTATGCAGGATATGTTCAGACTATAAATGTAAATGAAACAACAGACTCCTAAAACATAAACATTCCCTGTTTTTGTCGTTTTTGTATCACTTATCTTTGGTAGATAAATAGTTTCATGTCCCACGAACAACCGAAAGCGCATTTTTAGAGATACTTAATGTTCGTGAGTGCGTCTGTGTATATGTGTGTGAGTTGTGCGTGTGTGTATAAAGAGCAACATTGAAGGTGAAAAAGTTGAATCCATAATAAACTTGGCATTTAATTTCACCATCCCTCAAGTATGGTACACAATGTTTTCACAAAGCTTCCCTCACACTTAGATTGAGAACATTTCATCGCTTTATGTTAAATCCTCTAAAACGTTTATAAATGTTTTCATTAGAGTCCTGCATATATTTGACATCTGAACAAAAAATGCATAAGTTGTATTTTCTGTGAATATCCTTCAAATAATCCTTCATTCTGACTGAGTTTTGAATAAGTGGGAACCATAAAAATGGACAAGCATTTAGTCCAGAAAAAAGTTA